>JAQFVV010006204.1:15531148-15728648 GCA_028023455.1 Epiperipatus broadwayi
ATACTTCATCAATAAATATATTATTTTAAAGTATTTATTATGGATGGAAATTTGTTTTTGTTTTTTTGCATGTAAAAAAATATCCACGATGTTTTGATTTTTAATATTTAATAATTGCTGGTAATGTAACTAATTATATACAGTTTAACAAAATAGTTTTGAAGAAATATCTAATTTTACTCTGATGCCTATGTTTAATATGTTTTTCCATGTAAGCAATTATTTATTTTGTCAATGTTGTAGGAAGGATTTTCATTTTTTATTCAAATGGGTTTTTTTTACTGTGCTAAAAAAATAAGTAGTCAAGGGCACTCCATATGAATGCCAAATTGATCCCACTGATTTTTTTTTTGTCACTAATTTTTTTTTTTTGGATATCACATGGAATGTTTTATGTTGGTCAAGAATTTTTGTTTTAATTTTTAATCATATATAATATAGTTTTTATTCTGATTTATTAATTTTAATATCCTGGTAATTATTGTTTTTTGGTCAAATATTTGCTACACAATTTTTTTTTATTATTTGCTAATAAAAAATTTTGATTAATATTTTGATTTCTAGAGATATTTCATTTTTGTTTGTTTTGGTTATATGATTTCACTAAGATATTTGTAATAGTTTACTAATAATACTTTGCAAAATATTGTTTTTACATATTTGATTATGGTAGTAATTTGATATTTTGGTCATGCAATTATGCCGCCAGAAGAGGGAAATTGGTCATTTATTAATTATTAATGTGTTTGTTATTTTGATTTCTAAACATATTTGATTTTTTTGATTGAGCCTAGTTTTATGAAATTTATATGTTTATATGTTCATTTTTGATGGAAATTGGGATGTTCTAATTGTAATAGCCTGACAATTGGTATTATCTGACATCATTGTTGTCTTGTTTGTGCCAGAAGTGTTTTGGGGACTCCTGCCAGAGGCCAAAACAGTGGAGAGCACACTCTAAATTGGTACTGATTTTTTATACACTTTGAATAATACTGTATAATTTATTTGAAGAAAATTAAATTTGTTTGCAATAGACAAGTTAAAATATATATTCAAACAAAACATCATTGCACTTTATACCAAAAAATGTTAATTCTAAAATACATTGGTAGACAGTTAAAGAAAAAAATACTTTTGCAGAGGTATAATCATCCATGATTGACATATCAGTTAAGTTACAGCTACTTATACAGCTATTGAAATTTTAAAATATAGTAAAATTAATATGCAAAATGATAGAACTACACAAAAATAAGAATAGACATTAGATTTATTGTCAAAAATAAAAATATTAAATGTCAAAGGACTCTGAAAGTCAATGATATCAACTGTGGAAAAAGGAATGAAAAGAATATAAGGTTTTTTTAGGGAGGGGGGGATAAAAGCACATATAAGAATATAGGTATTGTTTTCAATTCCAATACCAAAAGATTTTATAATGTTCCAGCAAAGAATACATTGATCGTTAATGAAGATAAAAGTCTTTCCACAAATCTGATTATTATTCAGGTTTACAATTAGTAATTATGATGATAAATAAGCATGAAATATATATAAATGGAATTTATATAATATAATACACCATATACACCTTAAATGACACTTTACAATGCAGTTTAACATATGATCTATTTTATTTCCTTACAGTTTCAACTGTCCAGCAGTCATCATCAGAGCTTTAAATCTCAGTACTCTTTCTTCTATAACTGAAATAAATAGAATCGTATAATGATGATGAAAAACTGGTTATAATTGCACAAAAAATTGTTATAATTATTTGGGATAATAAGTGGGGTATAAAATAAAAGTTAAAAAATTATAAATTCTTGTAGAAAAAATAGTAGGATTGTAAGAAACACATAAATTAAAAATCATAACAGTAAAATTAATGCTCACGTGATAAAACTATATTTCAACTATACTATACTTTGACTGTCTCAAAACAATGCTAATTATGCATTTGAACATGATTGGATTACAGTTTAATTATAAACAAAATTGACATTATTATTTTAAATATTAAAAAATAAGTCAGACAAGAATAGGCAATTGACAAATTAAAAAAAAAAAATCACAATGAATAAAAAAGTTTGCATAGATAAAAAATAAACTCAAATTTAAAATGAGAATTATTCAAGAGAATTATAATACATGCTTAAAGTTGTAATTATAAATTTATTAAACGCACATTGATTACGTACAGCCTCGGTAAATAATACATGCTTAAATAAATATTAGTAGGAAATCAAAATAGTATTTAGTAATGAGATAATAAGTAAAATGGTAAAGAAATTAAGATAGGAAATATAAAGACTTTAGTAATGAGATAATAAGTAAAATGGTAGAGAAATTAAGATAAGAAAAATAAATTGTATAGATGATAAAAAAATAGGCCCAGGAAGTGTACAATATGGTAGAATGTTTGTAAGAGAAATGTAAAACAATAAACAGCTAGATTTAATTTGTTCTATGATTAAGCAGGTTGGAAGTAAAGATAAGACCAGAATCAGATAAATAAATTAGGATTTAAAATAAATATATCCAATCATTATATAGGAATTAAATACATTGAAAATAGTAAACTTTTATCCATATTAATAATAATAATAATGATGATGATGATGATGATGATAATAATAATAATAATAATAATAATAATAATAATTTATATTTCAAAGTTCAAAAGAACTTTACACAGGAGAAGTCATAGAATTGGTCTGTGAATCCATGGACCTTGGGTTGTCACTCTATCACTGCACCAATCTTTGCAGTGCTTTTCTACCTTAATTAAAAGACCTAATGTTAATAATAAAATAAATTGTAACAACAATGATATAAAAGTATTAACTGAAATAAAAACTGATGCCAATAATATTTTTATCAAATTATTAAAGACGATGAGGAAAAAATGATTTTCTGACTCGGAATGTAATTTAGATTTCAGAAGGGTCATCAGTAGACTTTGAATCAGCAGTTATAATTTTATTAGAGAAAAGCTTATCAATGAAAGATAAAAAATTTGGCATAATTAATTCAAGTTCTCATGCTAAATAATATTATATTAAAAAACTTGAATTTCTAATAAATATGTCTTCTGTTTTTTTTTTTTTGTTTTTTTTTAAGAACAGTTGGAATTTAGGGTGAACATTTGATTTGAATTGTTATAACCATTGTTATGAAGGCATATTGTTTATTACATTAAATTTAAAGAAGGAATTTATAATGATTTATAAACTGAATTACATTGCAGAATAAATTGATAAAAAAAGATATAGTCTTGAAGGAAAGATGTTTATCAAGATATATGTATATAAAACAAAAAAAATTTATTCAGTTAAAATGATTTTCTTATAAAATTGGTTGATAAGAAAAAAGGTATAATACATGACTTTTCCAGCTTTACTTAACATATGTCAACGAGTTATTAAATTAATGTTGTTTTTATACGATTAAAATTAGAGATTGGGGACTTTATTATACTAAATTTAATGATGATATGATAGTATATATAAGAATTGGTAGAGTTTATAGAATATATGAGGTAAAAATAAATGCAAAAATAACTAAATTAATGAAAAGAATGTGTTTGTTTTTAAAAAAATAAAAATAAAGCGTTAATCTTTGAAAAAGAACCTATAAAGCAGATTACTGCATTTAAATATTTGAAAGTTGATAAATTTGATGTCAGAAATAGTAATAAAATCAATTATGAAAATAGTAATTAATAAACAGAGAATTAATTACAGTCAGAGGTCAGTCAACCTTTGGATTATTGAAATTAAATATTAGTAAGGAGGTTCATTAAATATTTTCTGGAATGTATTTTTATGTAAAACAAAAACTTGGATTAATATAAAAAGTAACGGTAAAAGTTTGAAATGAGCATTTGGAAAAAAATGAAAGAAATTAAATGAAAGCTAAATTTGTAATATAGAATTGTTGTAAAAATAGATAGAAAAGGACTATTTTTGAGGAAATTATGGAAAAGAATTAAACTGAACTGGGTATGTTCTTAAAGGGGAGAGTTTTTGAAAGATATGGGGGCAGCAGTAAAGATTATGACTAAAGAAGATAAAAGAAAAGATGTTTGATAATCTTAAGAATGAAAATAGACAGCAAAGTTTGGAAAAGAGATTTTACTTTGAAAGAGTAACCTCTTTTAAGCATATAGATAACAATGATATGTACGGAAAACTTTAAAGGATTTAATCAGTGTAATTGCTTAAAAAATTATATTGAAATTATGTTTATTCTTTTTTAAAATATTGTTTTATAAACAAAATAAATGTCAAGATGTATTTTAGTCACTTTATAAACAGTGATGAAGAAAACTATACTTAATGACAATAATTAAGTAACTCTGCAACATTTACTTTATAGTTATAATTATTGTAATTATATTTTGTAGTCTATCATTATTAATTTATAAAAAATAAAAAAATTTTAAATATCACATTATAGAGCACATAACTCCATTATCCCTCTTCACACACGCACATACTCTTTGCGAAGTCTAATTTATTATTTTGAGGTTATTAATCAGACTGCCAATTGCAACATGGTAAGAGTTTGAATGAATTTATATCCTCCATTTCTAGATTTATGTAGATAGTTAATTATGTTAGCCATGAACAATTCTTAACTTCTTAATAATTTTAAAAAGTGTCAAGGTGTAGTTGGCCTGAATTTGGGTCCAAACAATTATATATTATATAAACGATGTTTTTCTTTACATAAAATGCTGTGAATGCAGTTAAAGGATGGATGTGATTACATAAACATACAATTCCATTGTCATTGTGAGTATAGGCAAATGACTGATGATATGAGAGGCTCACAATGACTTGACCCTATCCTATCATAAACGTTTAAAGAAGGGAGGTAGAAAAAGTTTATTTTGTAAACAGTATCTAGCCTTTGATTAATCAACATCTTATTTTATAAAGCAATGGGAGCTCTTAATCAGATATTTTTTGGAAGGTATGACAGTTGGTCTTCATATTTGAAGGATATTCCACTACTTATATGTAGAACTTATTAGTAGTGTAGATACAACACTTAGTTTATGTTTTTATTTTTTAGCTCAAGCACTCAACAATTAAGAAGGTAATTGTAGGACAGAATTACAATCCCAGAAGATATAAGTTGTGATATTTTCTTGAGACAGTATCATCACTAATGAGATGGTTTAGAATTTCAGATGTAAAAGATTGTATATTTAGGCAAACCTTATTTAGAAATCTCACTACTTGACCTATTAAAGGGATTTTTAAAATGTTTGTCTGAGCTGGTCTGATTAAGTTGTAATGCTTAACAAATTATTCACTGCACTGATAGAAATAATATTATCCCTAATATTGGAAGCACAGAAGGTAGTGGTAGTACCAAATGTATACATCTAATTTGCAAACATTGTTTGATATAAACACTTTAAGATTAAGATGGAGGACTGTAATAGTGTCTAGTGAAACTTGTCTTTTAGGTGAATAAATTTTAATACACAAGTATTTTGAAGGAGCAGATCAGTTAAAGAAAACAAAATGTGTGGTGTTGGTTTTGCTGTGAGGTTTAATACAATATTTTCTATTCTCAGAATTTCCCAGAGCTTAAATAAAAGACTATAATGCTGTTAAACTTGTATAATGATGTTAATGTTCATTCTATTTCTTTCTGGATAGTATTAATACAGCAGTATGAATAAAAGATCATTTTTCTTTATAAAGACTTTAATGCATGTGTTGGTACAAATAGTAAATTTTATCCAAAAGTTGTTGAAAGTAAAGACATTTGTGTTGTAAATTCAAATGTTCATTGTTACTGAATTTTTGTACAACACGTGAATTGACTCATACACTTTGTTTAGACAGAAAACTATTATAAAAAAATTTGGAAGCAAACATACTCTAGACAGTGACATTAAATACATTACAATAGCATTAAGAGTTAGAATACAAAAATTCATATTATGTAAGCATTTGTTGAATGAATTTTTAAATTAATATGCTCTAAGATTAAAATAATGTGTTAAAAAGTAGATGTTATTGCAATCATAATTCACAAGAATTAGTGTTCTTTCTTTAAAATATTTTCTATATCTACTAAATTTCAACAGTTATTAAATAGTAAAATTGAAAATTACTCTTCAAAACTGTCATATTATTAAAGAATAAAATTGTTCTAAGGGGTATTGGGTTCATAAAAAATATCATACTGCTTTTTTTCTGGAAATGGTATTATTATTAGTGATTTCATTAAATGAAAATAATATGACATTCTATGCTTGTCAGCATAATAAATGTGGAACTTCATAATAAATACAGAAATCTGAAGACAGAAGTTCAATGATGGACAAAAAGGTTTAAAATGATTGGTGCATTAAAACTTCAAAGAAGATATTCTATATTTTTTTGGTGTAATAAAACTACATATGATTATAAGAAATGATATCACAATCCTATAAAATTCAGAAATGACATTTACTTATAACAACACGTGGCAAAAAATATTTTGATTATCTTTTGAATTATAGTACTGGAATTGTAATGATGATTTTTAATAATATAATTACAACTCATCTACAGAGAACATTGGATTTCCATCAACCAAAAGAACAAGCTGGATCTAAAAGTGGTTTTAGCACAGTAGATCAAATCCAGATATTGAAAGAAGTTATAGAAAGGACAAATGAATATGAGTTGCTATTATGCTTTGGATTTGTAGATTATGAAAAGAAATTTGATTCTATGAACATTTCTTCAGTGATCAAACAATTGGATCATCAAGGTATAGATCCAGGTAATTATCATATTTTAAAGAATATTTATAAAAATGCAACAGCAACAATAGGAAAGTCAACATTGAAAAGGGTATAAGACAGGGTGACTTCATATCTCCAAAACCTTTTATGTCAGTACTGCAAGAAGTATTTTGTGGATTAAAATAGGAAGTTAAAGAAGTGAAAGTAAATGGAGATTATTTAAGTCATTTAGATTTTGAAATGATGTAGTTGTTTTTTTGCAAATAATGCCTTAGAGCTGCAGGAAATGTTACAGGAGTTATTAGATGAAAGTAGGACTAAAGATATATGTTAAAAAGCCTAAAGTAATGTTCCAATGGATTTTCTCAAAATATGAAAATAAAGATTGATTATGATGAGTTAGAAGAAGTTAACAGCTACAAATACCTTGGTCAGATTATTAATACAGATGGAAACATAATGGATGGAATTAATCATAGAATTAAACTTGGTTAGAGTGCTTTTGGTAGAAATAACTTGATACTAAAAAGAAATATGCCTATGTGTTTGAAAAGAAAGGTTTTTAATAAATGTGTTTTACCAGTTCTTTCTTATGGATCTGAGACTTGGAGACTTAATAGAAGAGCAATACAAAGACTTCAGACCAGTCAAAAAAGTATGGAGAGATGCATGTTGGGAGTAACAAAGAGAGATTGAAAATGAAATATATGGGTAAGAGAACAAACAGGTGTTACTGACCTCATTGAAAAAATTAAAAGACTAAAGTGGAGTTGGGCTGGACATACTGCTAGAAGAGATGATAATAAATGGACAATTAAAATATTAAACTGGATTCCAAGAGATTGTAAAAGACCTAGAAAGAGACAATGTGTGAGATGATGGATGAAGGGGTGATGGGGAGAAGAAAAGCTATAGATTGGAGAAAATAGATTGAACTTGAAACAACCTTCATCCTGCAGTTGATTGATAATAATTGATGATGATGGGATGTTGATGATCCATTCTAACCAGATAAAGATATTCAGATTAGTGTGATCAAAATAGCTTCAAAAATATTGACATTTTTTTTGATATATGGACCAATGAAATTATGCCATCTGATCTTTCAAAATCATTTTCCATTTCTGTTTTTAAAAATAAAGTAAATAGACAGGTTGCAGTAATTATCATTGAACATTATTATTACCTATTACAGCAAAAGTACTTTCAAAGAATTTTTTGAATAGATTGCTTCTAGTTAGTGATGAATCATTGCCAGAGAGTCAATATGATTTAGAATACAGACATGGTTTATGTTGCCAGACAAATGCAAGAAAATTGTCAGGAAGAAACAAGTAATTGACATAATGTCCTTATTGATTTAGTGAAGACATTTGTTTCAGTTAATTAAATAGGTTTATGGAATTACTTGAAATTAGTTGGTTGTCCATCAAATTTTATTTATGTCACACAGCTTTTACATGGTGGAATGAGAGAAAGTGTTATTATTACAGGTAAAAAGTCTGAGACTTTTAAATTAAAAGCTGGCGTTAAACAAGCATGTGTATTTGTTTTAACAGTGTTTTCATTTTTATGACAGTTATCTTTAAAAATGTTTATAGATAGATTAATGAAGCAGAGATGAAAATGCAATAAAGGTTCAATAGTGAAATTTTTAATTTGGATCAATTAAAAGCAAAAACAAAACCTTGGATTCTGAATTTACAGTATACTCATGATTATGCTTTTGTTGCCAATTAAAAAGACAATTTGCAGATATATATATATTATATATATATATATATATTTATATTTTGAATGCAGACAATTTGCAGATATATATATTTTGAATGCAACATTTAAAGACATGGATTTAATAATTAATGTTCAAAAAACTAAATTAGTGTCAAAAAATATTTCTTAGCAATTTTTAGTTTATATGGTTATTAACTTCACAATGAAAACTAATTTAATTATCTAAATAGTTTTACAAATAGAAGAGTGGGTGTAGATGTTAAGGTACAACACTAATCCTAATATGCTGAGTTAAAAAATATGATGTTTTATTATGAGAATATAACTACTTCACCTAAGTTAATTATCTAAAGAGCTGTTATTTTATCTAATTTATTATACAGAAGTGAAACTAGGACATCCTACCAATGTAATGTAAAGCTATTAGAAAAGTTTCATTTTATGATGTACAGCATAAAAATTTAAAAATATAATGGCAATATTATAAAATTAATCAATGTGTTTGTCAACATGCTAAATGTGGTACTATAAAGTCCATCATTTAAAATCATACCTTCATTGGATGGACATGTAAAATGAATAAATAATGTAAAATTTCCAAAAATATTGTTCTACAGTGAACTCAAACATGATTTTCATGTTATAGATAAACACCAATCTATATTATAAGGAATGTCTCAAATATATTTTAATGAAGTATGATATTGATTATTCCCATAAAAAAAATATGGAAGAGAATAGATTATATTGGAGAGCAGCAATTAGACACTGTGTGAAGTATTTCCAAAAGAAAAGTTTCTGCTGAAAAACATAATGTCTAATAAACAGAAAAAATATACCAGTACATGCTATTGTGTGGACACATTGGTGTTTAACAGATTGGTTTGTATAGTTATTACAAAACTGATTTTTAAAACAGTTTTTCATTAGATGTTTTTCTTTCATTGGAGTTAGGGTTGTCCTGGCTCATTTACAAGTAGCTACTATATGCATATGTATACAATAAATTGCTTTTTTTTTTCAATCAGTTTTAAATAGTAATATAGTCAATATACTAATAATATAATCTATTCAACTGGAGTCAAAATTATATTATGCTTTAAATGGAACTTATTTTTTAACTAAGTGTAGAATAAAAAAATTCTGAGATTACCTGATTCACCAATTTGGAATTGAAATTATTTTTAAGTTCAGTATTTTATTAACAAGGATCAACTAATACAAAAATCAATAGAATTGCTATATTTTTTTATTCTTGTCCAACTTAAATTAGCCTAATGATGTAATAGATCATTAAAATTTGTCACAAATCACTAAAATTAAGGTACAGTAACGAAAAATTTTAACGAGGGTTATAAGCAATAAATGCCATTACTGAGAGTCAAGTATTGTCATTTGGTCATGTTAAATTTTTATACCTGTACTTTGATAAAGTATTAAATATTTATGAAAAGTTCTGAATAATATATAAATTTAATGTTTAATACACATTTTTATCATCATGACAAATGTATATGAGAAAACATTAAATTTCATTTATTCTTTGTGCTTCTAACTTTTCTAAATACATTTAAAATTAGGTTATTGCTTTAAGTTTGTTAATTAGATTTCCTATTAATAAGCTCTGCTAATATGTGAATTGTATTTGAATATAAATGTTTACAAATATTTTTCTTAATTATAATAAATGATTAGATAAACATTTACTTGAAAAAATGTTACTTTTTTGGGGGGGAAAAAATTGATTCATAGAGAAAATACAATTATATAAATTAGTATTTATATGCAGATTTTATAATAAACTTTATTAGAAAACTTTTTTTCATAACAAACACATAATTAAATTAATAATTACAGGTATTAGCAATTCAAATGGAGAAGGAAAAAATAAACAATTAATAAATTATATTTGAAGCAAGAACAAAATTAAAACAAAACAATATATAAAAAAAAAGAATGCAATAAATTATTTTTTACGCAATATTTTTTCCATGCTATCTTAAAATTATAGTCAAAAAGTTTATTTGATAAGTCCCTGACACGCACACACACGTTCAGACTACATTACTGCTCTCAATTCTTCAACTTCTCAACACTTGGAATCCCCCAAAATATATTCGAGTTGCAATCTAGCTCCTTTCACTTCTCGAATCCAATGTTCTACACCTATACTAAACCCATAAAAGGCATGCAACATTACAAATAAATATATATCCTGCTTTCTATATTGTATCTACAATTGAAACAAATGGGCCATGATAAACATACTATTTATCTGATGATTTAATTTATGAAAAATAATTTGACTTTATATTTTATTTATAATATCATATTTTTTTAAAAATGTATTAATGAAAATAAAATGTATTTGCATATAAAAGTATTAGAAAAAAAAAAATTTCCTTATATTTCTTTTTGCTCTTTTATTTAAAAAACTTTAAATAATGTTAAAAAATATTTATAAATTGCAAGATATCAATCACCAGAGTAAAAATATTTTTGGATACAAATAAATACAGAACAAATAATATATAGGGAAAATAAATAATGACAATAACACAATATAGAAAGCTAATAGAAAATAGAAAAATTCAGTTTAGTAAATCATGCAACTCATAAAAATGGTCAAATGCAATGTTTTAAATAAGATCTATATTACTAAGCAAAAATTTTGAGTATATAAATAAGTGTTCAACCATGTTTTTTATTCTCTTCTTGGCAAATTAAAGCCCATCTTAATATCAATATTGTTCTAAGAACAAAAAGAATGAAAGAAGGCTTAAAAAGATTAAAGACATAGTTGAATATGTATTTTGTTTTCATGAAGTTTAAATTGGAAAATCAAAGCAGAGAAAGCAGCAAAATTAAACAGAGGGAGAAAATTGCTCAATATTTTCTGATATCCAATGCAATATTTTTGAAGGCACCTTGGTGAATGATAGCCATCATAGTAAAAAATAAATTGGAAATAATTTTTATAAAATTTTAAAATGAGTAAAAAGTATATGAGCAAATACAATTTTAGAAAAATATTTCTTTTCACTCTTCCCATCCACCTCTCTCTCTGTCTTTCAATCTTTCTTATTTAAAAAAATATTAAATAATGTTTATAGATATTTAAAAATTATGAGGTATTGAATATCTAGAATATGTGGGTCATTTTCAAATAATGATACTTAGGGATTTTCTTAAAATCTAGTTTTTTAAAAAAATTATTAAATTAGGCAACATCTTTTAAACTAAATTTACTTGTGTGCATTAAGCCTATTTTGTTATGCTTATATTATACATACAGATAAAAACACTCTTTACTGAATAATTGAAATTACATTTTAAATTTCTACAATAGAAACTGCTGAAATCTTAAATCAAGAAAAAGAAATTCCTAGGTTTAGTTTTTATGTTCAGCCTTTTATCTCAATATCATGTCATTGTTTCAATACCAAACTGATTTATTTCAAATATAAAGATGTAAATATTAAGGTTAATAAATAAAAAATATTTTAAGACTTTTGCTATTAGTAATTTAATTAATTGTAATTAATGTAACTATATCACAGCACTAAATAAATATTACAATGTAATATTAAAAAGTATTTTCCATACAACAAATCCAATTATTACTTTAATTCTTCATAATGCCAAGGCATAGAATGATAATTTGTAAAATAGTAAGATTCATTGTACTAATTTCTAGGCTCAGTGCTTTATTTCAATGCCAGTTCTTTAGTAAACCTCAAAGCACAATCAATTTCAATTTATTTTCAAGAGTAAAAATTTAACATACACTTATTAAATATATAGTTTTAATAAACTGATAATGTCTGATATTCAAAAACAAATCTACAATGCATAGTGTTAGGCAGATGAAGATATTACAAATAGAAATTCATCTAACTTTAAATTATATTATTCATACCTACCATTAACACAAAGATAACTATAAGTAAATGAATAAAAACAGATATTTTTTTAAAGTCTAAAATTTTATAAATAGACTCGAATTATTACACTGTATTGATTAATAGAAGTAAACATTTAATCAAGAAATTTACAAGAAATAGTTGACAAACTTTCAAATTTAAATTGATGAATAATTTTAATAAGCTTATAAATACTTTGAACTATAACAGATAAATCTACTTTGCATAATACTAACTTGATAAAATTATTACAAATAAAAATTCAACTAATTTTAAACTATATCTACATAAACAAGTAAGAGGGGGGAATATCTATTTTTCCATTGAAGTGTTATAATAGAAATAAACATTTAAACCAATCAGGAACTTTGCAATGTTAATGTGGACAAACTTTTACTTTTAAATTGATAAAATTATCACTAAATTGCATTCTATTTATAAAATCTTAGACTCTACATGAGAAGAGATATCTCTTTTTCTATTTTCTTATAAGTATTCTTTGAGCTGTTGGAAGATATAGCTGATACAGTTTAAAGCTAACTGAATTTCTATTAGCAATAATTCTATCTATTTAATGTTGTGCTGTGTGGATATATTTGTAGTATTTGGATGTATAAATAAGATTATAAAAATTATTATTTATTAATTTTATCTTATCAATTTAAATTTGAAAGTTTGTGAACTTATAGTTTAAAGTCACAGTATTAACATATATATATATATATATGTGTGTGTGTGTGTGTGTGTGTGTGTAGTAACCTGCCAAACAATCACATGACACGGTCACTGAAAAGTGCTGGCCCTCAGGCAAAAAAAGCTAGTCTCCATAATACCTATGGATTTTCCGCAGAGTATGTCTCCACTTAAAGACAATATAATAATTAATTATACTTACTAATATACAAGGTGCTTATATTAAATTAAATCTTATCTCAGGTTTTATATTTACTTTATTTAAAATATAGGTTCTTTTGCAATTTTTAAAAATCTCATCTTAAGGTCTAAGATGTCTTTATCTCAGGCTTTAAATTCAAAATGCACTTTGAACAAAAAAATGCTAATGAGAATATATTTTAAAATTCTTAAAATGTTATAATTGTTATTCAATCTATACATTAAACATTTTATTTTATTTTTTCAGTTTCATCCTTAACATTAGTATTTCAAGAAAGCAGAAATGAAACTATACTTAAATAATATGTGGCTAGCAAATTAAAACATTTCTAAATACTTTAAAATTCTTTGAATATAACTGTTGTATTTCTACCAAGTATAAAATACATAAATTTCATATCTTTTGATGTAATTTTTAATAATAAATAGCATGAAATAATGCAACAGGGAGTAAAGGTATATTTTGTTACTAATTACATTACAAGTTCATTTGAAATAAAACAAATTGTATAGTATTTATCTTGTGTTAATGCAGATAAAAATGAACCAAAAGTAAAATGAATTAATAAACTTGAAAATAAATAAATTCTAATATGCAGGTAAAAATGAACAATAAGTAAAGGAGATAAATAAACTCCATGTGACCATTGAAGTGTACTCTTATAAAATAATTAATAATAAAAACTTTATTAAAATAGATTTTCTGAGTAGCAAATATGATAATGTAATAATAGCAATGAAACAGAAATGTATTTAATTATTACAGCATATAACAAAATCTAGACAATAGAACATTTATTTACAATAAGTATTTAAAATAAATTTGTCATAACTGTATCTTTCTATAAAGCACCCCCAAAAATTTATAATCCAAGTAATTATCATTACCTAAAAGTTCTCCCATCTATCTAATACAGTCTTTATTTGAAATATTTGAAATATTATATACATAGAGTAAAACAATACATCTATAAGCCTATATTCAGGTCACCAGTAAGATATTATATCCTTTACATAAATAGAACAGGTATGAAAATTTTGTATGGATACATGTATATAGATTTTGAAAAGATAACAAAAATATTATGCAAAATAGTATTACAAATATCATAATACGGCAAGGAAATAATTATGCTCAATACTCATAATATACTCTTAAATCTAAATTGAAGTAGAGATAAAAGTATAAAGATTAACATTTCTTCAGATATTATAATATATTAAAATAGACATTGTATTGAATTCCAGGCAAAATGGATAATGAAAATATGAATAAGCACCCAGTAACTTGACATAGTAGTGCTGAAAATAAGTAAGCTCTCTCTCTCTCTCTCTCTCTCTCTCTCTCTCTCTCTCTCTCTCTCTCTCTCTCTCTCTCTCTCTCTCTGTGTGTGTGCAGACAGTGCTGATAAATAACTGAGCCATGCTCTCAATCATGGAGGGGCTAAATACATATAAAAAGTAATCTCATAACACTGATGCACTTGAACACATATATGTCAAAAAGATAAATAATCACCAATATATGTATTTCATGCTAAACCAACAATCATCAGTTGGTCCAGATTACCATCTCCACACATATATGCTATAAGTGCTCAGATATATATTAAGATAGCCAATCTTCATACTTTAATGGACAGGCTTCAATCTACTCCTCATTCCAACTCTTCAAACGTCCATTCAATTGAAAATATGATGATGGAATGCTCAAATGCCACCCTGAGGCTGAAATTCTTGTCACACCCATGTTGACTTAAGGTCAATCTGACCCCTCATATACAGGACATAATCCATTTAATACATATACAAGGGATAGGCAGACATCTCTACTATGTAATAACTGAAACACAGGCTTATTATATACCTGTGTCTATATATGTAATATATAGGATATATAAGCACAGACTTTCAAACCACCCACCACTCTCTACTCTATCTCATAACACTGATACACTTGAACACATATATGTCGAAAAGATAAATAATCACCAATATTCGTATTTCATGCTAAACCAGCAATCATCAGTTGGTCCAAATTACCATCTCCACACATATATGCTATAAGTGCTCAGATATATATTAAGATAGCAATATTCATACTTTAATGGACAGGCTTCAATCTACTCTTTACTCCAACTCTTCAACCGTCCATCCAATTGAAAATCTGATGATGGAATGCTCAAAGGCCACCCTGAGGCCGAGATATGTGTTCAAGTGTATCAGCGTTATGAGATAGAGTAGAGAGTGGTGGGTGGTGTGAAAGTCTGTGCTCATATACCCTATATATTACATATATAGACACAGGTATATAATAAGCCTGTGTTTCAGTTATTATAAAAAGTAATATAATATCCACATAAAATTGTCTCATTTCTATTCCACATACGATTTATTAATTACACTTGACATAAATTTGATGATAATAATAATAATAAATAAGTAACATCTCACACATACTTACAAAAGCATGCAACACATCCATGCAGTCTAACACTATGTTTATACTGACAAATCATCATTGCATAATAATAACATTCAGTTTTATAAACTATCTAAATCCTAGCACACACTGAAGTAACTCTCATTTATTAACTTTTATATCAGATATATAAAAAAGGCTGTTATACCCTGAGTACATTCATTTATTAAGTTTTAAACAATAAATATGAGAGCTTCAAGTAATAACAAAAGAGCTTATGAAAGAAACCTTTTATTGTATGTTTTTACCCATCTCCGTGTCTTGGATACCTACTATCATAAACTTTTATATTACTATAAACGTTAATAATCGTAAAAAATATAGTACATAAATTATAACTACATAATATTAATAATTTAAAATATGCATATATATGCTAACTATTTGTTTAATCATTTTTTAGATTAAAAGTAAAGTTTTTTCCATCTTATGTTGAAAATTATCTCTTTTATTCGAGTGCTTTTTTTTACTTTTAAAATACAGCAACATAGTCTTTTACCTATGCAGAGAGCGTGTACATATATAAAGATTTATAGCAGAAATTCTTTGAGAAAAATGTTTGCAATATGAAATTTAATAAATTTAAAAATGACAAGACTGATAGAAGATACTTTAAATAATATATGATTCCTTTATCACAATATTCCTAATTGTAATACAAATTGGAGGAGAAATGAGCAGAAAGAGAATATTAATTAATAACAGTTCTTTTTAAAGGTCCATTATTATAAATATATACATTTTATATTAGCTTTGACATCTATCTAAATTTATTTTCTTTCTTTTTTTTAATGTCAAATAATATACTTCAAAAACAAAGCAATTTATAAAAATATTCTAAATAAATAGACAGATGAACTTGGCATGGATAATTAGATTAATCCAATATTAGCTTATCTGTCTTTATACAAAAATAGTTGAATAATATATTTTGTGTTTTTTAAACTATTTAAAAGGTTGATTTTTTATGACTATTTTTCCTTTAAAATGTTATAATACAAGGCAAAATGCTTATAATTTGTTCTATATTTAATATACTAAATATTGTTGCAATAGTTCACCATTTTCATATATTTAGTTTGACATAAATATATTCACTTTTTCACATATCTTTAGAGTAATATTTATTAAGGCTACAACCTTAAGAATATGCGCCTGAAAAAATGACAGTAGGGATCTCTTGTCTTTTAAATAAGTCTTGTGTTAAAGATTTGCAGAGGTCCCCACTGTTCTTTTTTCAGGCACATATTCTTAAGGTTTTAGCCTTAATAAATATTATGTTAAATAATGAGTATGCACTTTATAAACATATGTTTAAAACAAATTAAGAATAATTGTCTTTAAAAGTTATTTATTAATCTTTAGGTTAAAGTTTTATGGAGATATAAGAAATACTTCTTTAATTATTATTATTATTATTATTATTATTAGTGTTAATAACTGATTAAAAGATTATTTAAATTGTCAAAAGTGATTGTTACTGCTTGAGTTCAAATTTAACTAATATATACACTTTCAATGCTGGTTGATTTCCTTTTAAAAAATAATAGTATTTTTAGCATCTTTCCAAGATTTGTTGTCTGATATGTGAGCTGAACATATTATGCTTTAAGAGTAGAACTGCTGGATAAGTTTTAAAACTTTTTTATTCAGACATATGAATGGTAAAAAAATAAAATTTAACACTTTTAAACTGAATTTTAAAAATGTGAAAATAATAGTTAAATAGTTAAACAAGATCAATCAATTTAAAAATAAAATGAAGTATATTTTATAATAGTGTGAATTCTTTTTATATACACATTAAGGTTTTTACTGCATTTTCTGTAATGTGATATTGTTTAACAACCCCATTTAAGTAGGGATGTGGGATATTTAAATTACTAGCATAATTTGTAACTTTTTAATTGATCTGATCTTGAACTTTTAAATCAATCAAGACCATCTCAACATGTCTGGATTAAAAATTACCACATACTTAATTTTATTAACCATTTAATTGTTAAATAAATTATTTGACTCTGACAAAAATTATTTACTTATTTTTTTAAATTAAACATTCCTTTTATCCAAATGCACTCTTTTCACTTTATTTAAAATCTTCTAATATTGTAATTTTTAGATTCACCCTTTTTTAAAATATAGCATTTAATAAGTCATTTTTTAATTTTCCATGCATTCAAATGAATGCACACATATCCATACATTCACATGTACACTAAATGTAACCAAGATTTTAAAACAAATGAACATAAATTAGTTACCAATATTTATTCAAGTTAAAACTTATTTAAGATGACCCTTATTCCAATTATTTAGGTTTAAACTTAATATCTCTAAATTCTAACTTTAAACACTTTTACATTTTATACATTATTATTTTAAAACCATTTATTTTAAAAATTAACAAACAAAGATCAGTATCAAATGAAATAACGATACTTTATACAAAATAAAACAACTTTATCTACTGCATCTACTTAAAACAAGGCAAACTTTAAATTATCTCTTCATTAAATTCAAATTATTAATTTAATCAAATATTAAACAATTTAAGTAAGAAAAAATTAAATAGGTCAGGTAAATTGTTTTAATAAATAATATCATAACATTTAGCTTAAGACTTTTGTAGTTTAATAATAATAGAGAAATTTATTTTTTATAATCTAAAAAAAAATTAACACACTGTAAAATATTTATTTAGCCTGCAAGATCAAATATATAATTACAATATATATATATATGTGTGTGTGTGTTAATTCTAATATTTTCACAGGTAAAAGATGTCATATTATTATTATTGTTTGTGGGATATTCCATGTAGTGAAAAGGCTAAATGATGATGTTTCAGTACAATATCAAGTACCTTGATATTGTACTGAAATGTCAGCATTTAGCTTTTTTACTACATGGAATATCCCACAAACAATAATAATAATATGACATATATATATAACTGTCTCGAGAAGTTTAAAATATTTGCAGAATATCAAGAATAATGATATTCTTTCACATTCTCATATCTATAAATATTGTTTTTTTAAACTTAAATCCATTTAATAAGTTTGAATTTGAAGTAAAAGAGGACCTCCTTTAATTTTAACAAAAAAATCTAACATAAGAGATATTATAGATTAATAAAAAAAACTTATTTAGTCTCAGGGATTATTAATTAGAAGTAATTGATAATTTTTTGTCAACATCAAAGGCTAAAAGTTATTTCTGCTTATATGGATATTATCTCTTTATTTCTATTCTTTATTATGATAATAACAATACATGCATATATATATATATATATTGTGCCAAGGCCAATTTGGCACATGTATATAAAATAATTTTGTCTAAAAAAATTATTAAAATAAAAAAAAAAAAAATCTTTCGAAAAAGAGTTTGAAATAAAAGATTAAAAGTGGGAAGGGGGTTTTCTTAAAGTCAAACTAAAAGTGTTATAAAAGAAAGTAAAGTTTTTCTAAATTAGTATTCGTAAAAATAAGTAATTTAAAATTTAAAAAAATACAAATCTCTTTTCATTCAAGCTTATTATAATAAATTATATATGTGCGTGCGAGTGTAAATAAATGTATGCATGTTAGAAGAATATTAAAATATATATATATATATATATATATTAAATATATATATATATGTAAATGAAAGTTTAAAAAAAAATTATATTTGGAAAACACAGTGAGGGCTATTGAGTTAAATAAAGATTTAAAGAAACCACACCAGCAGTGAGTTACTAATTAAAGATATAAAAACAATACATGTATGAAAGCTACTACTAATTAAACAATTGTCAAAAACATGTCATAGGATTAATTACTAATGGAATTTCGACAACACCTATTGCACCTATTTGCCAGAGGATATTAAAATGAAAACAATTCAGATACATAAATAGCCAGATTTTTTTATCAGGTTTTCAGTTTTTTTTTCAGTCTAGTTTGCAGTGACAGTCTTGTTTCAGTTGAGATAACAGTGCATTTCTATTATGTATCCAGAAACAAAAATGCATTGTTGAGCAACCTTTGGAAATATACACTTGTGCTTCAGCCTTTTTAGTCCAAAAAGATCATCAAAACCTGCCTATGAAATAATGTCTGCATAACAACTCAGAAATCCTCCATCAAACGTTCAACTGTCTTCAAGAATAAAGCCAATGGATTCGCATAAAAATCTTTTCAAGAAACGTCCAAATCTAACTGGTTAGATATAATCCATCAGAAGCAGCCAGCAACAAGCAATATCCATGTTCCAAAAATCCTAGGTAAACATTTATTTATTATCATTTATACGTAGTAGCCACCGCTGTAATTTGTCAATCCTACAGAGTAAAGTAATTTGAACTCTTAAGCATGCATAAAATGAACTATTGATATGCATGTGTGTATGTGAGATAATTTAACGATGTCACATATTATTTATGCTTTTCACCAGATATATGTTATAATGTTATTACTTTAAAAAAATGTGCGTGTGTTAAATTAGATTTATAAAGATGTTTAAATTTAGTCAATTAATGTTGGGTAATAAGTTATCTTTAAACTTAATTTAATGTTAATTAAAATAAAATGTCTTCAAACTTCAACTTTATTTGTCAGTCAATTCTTTTTACCAACCTTTTTATTAATTTTTTCCACCACTAATTTTGTATAATTTTGTTATTGAATTAAAATTAGACTAAGCTAGTTTTAGGGAATGTTTCGAGCACTGGATTATGAGCCTACTGCCCGAGTACATTAGTCATCAGACTAGCTGGCACCCCGGGGTTTACCCTGAAACAAATAAAGTATTTGAATAGTAGGGATTTGAATCTAGCAGCCGAGATGGGCCATTGTTGATAGTTAAAGCTATCAATAAGATCTCCCATTTTGCTTGAACGTGCCGGTGCATTCGCGTAACATTTATAAGATTATAAATGTATTAGGAAGGAGCTTGAAACCGGCTAAAACTTATATATGTATAAGTAGGTGGATTCAGTGGTTCGACCCGGTACATAAATGGCTTTCCCAATGTTTGGGGATGGACCTAAGAAACAATAGTAAATAAATACTTTCTTGTTTAAAAAAAAATTTTCTATACAAAAGCTAAATTATGTATGTTAAAGCGTTTTAATTTTAAAAGAAAAAAGAATTGACCGAAAACTTTGTTTTCTTTAAATGAAAAGAGATTTACGCTATTTACGTTATCTAAAATAAATCATTAGGTTAAATCAGAGACAGTTGGATGTTTGGGCAGAGTTAAAGCATTAAGATCGGGTGGAGAAAAATGGACAAAGGAGGGGCGGAGTCAGCGTGTATTTCCAGTTTAGTAAGAAATTAATAAAATAGAAATTAGTAAACTTATGAGCGTGAATAAAATATAATATTAAAGAAAAATAATATAAAAAAGTAAAGTTTAAAAGTATAAATATGACAAGAAATAAACCTACAATGGAGGCTCAAGGTAAAAATATAGAAAATAGCCCCAACAAGGAAAAAAGAGAAATCATAGCTTTATTAACCAGCATGTTTGAAAAACAAAAAGAAACAGCCGAAGAATATAAAAAAATAGCCAAAGAGCTTAAAAACCAAAATAATAAAATGAAGAGTAAATTGGAAGGGCAAGCTGAAATGCTTGAAAAGTTAAAGAATCAGATCTAAATGGGCCAGAATAAAATAAAAGAAGAAATTAGGGAAGAAATAGAAGAGATTAAAACACAAGTAAAAAATCAGATAAAGACCGCTTACCAAGTAATTGAAAAAAATAAGATAGAAGATAGAAAAGTAATTGAAGAGATAAAAGTCAGAATGACGGATTTAGCTTGGAAAGTAAATCAAAAGAATAGTTCGCAAATGGAAATAAAACAGTGTGACCACTTGAGTGCAAACACGCACATTATAAACAATCTGGCAATCGTGAACCAGTTTTTGAAAATACGGATATTTTCTGGCCATCAAGGTGAAGCTTCTATGGAGCATTTAAATAGTTTGGAGCACTATTTCACTCTGAATCAATTTAGTGAGGAGGCTGTGATTGCAATAGCTTGTAGCCATTTACAAGGGGTGTCTCAATCTTGGTGGGACTCTTTATATAAAAAACCCATCACTTTTCCCGAATATAAAATCGCTGTTTTAGCTAGTTATTGGAACAAAGATTATCAGGAAAATCTTTATCACCAGATCTGCAAGATAAATGGTGACCTGGTGAACCATTTGTTTCTTTTTTTAGAAGGCAAGTGGTGAAATTACGCTCTTTAACAGCAGACCCACTATCTGAACAACAAATTGTCAGGATAGTCTGCCATAGTTTTCCTCATAATGTCGAGCAAATGCTCATAGGAACTGAAAGGAAAACAGTGGAACAAATGGTGGAATTGTTGAGCGCTTTTGACAGAGCTAGACCAACTTTTGACATGAGAGATAGGGGATTCAAACCCCAACTTAGAGAGCCAGCTGTAAATGCCATAAGATATAGACATAGGTCGAATTCAGGGAATCCTCAGAGGAGACATTATTCTAATAGTCCCGAGAGAACAAAAATCTTTCAAAAAAATGACAGCGATCCTGACATCTCTCATACTAGATTTAAAGAAAGGCCCAGGGGTGATTCTCAATCCCCAGCACAAGTGGCTATATACAGAAAAAAATATATAATAAAAAACCTCCAGACAAAAATTTAAAATATGTAATCTGATAGATTTGCCGGCTTGACCTAGTTTATAATGACCATGGACTTGGAATAATGGAAAATGTTTAACAAAGTTTAATGAAATAAAAGTAAAAATGAGTATCAAGTTAGTTGAATAATTAAAAATGATTAAAGTTAGTCTTAGTAAAATAAAATAACAATCTTAGAGGTTTTTAAAATGTCAAAGCAACGATAAAACTTATGTCAAAAACCCTCGATTATGTCTTATCGATTATGTTAAATCCCAGCTCATAAGTCTAGAACATAGTGGAGTGTGATGCAAACAAAATAAATGTGTAAATCAAAATAGACAAGCAAAATGAAAATGTTTTTTTTTTAAAAAAAAAAAAAGGGAGAGTAAAAATAATGCTTTAAAAAGAAAAGTGAAGTAAATAAGTGTATAATGAGAGTATTAATGAAAATAAAACATTATCAAATAAAATTAAAAAAAAAGTGTATTAAATTAGGATTGAGGTGTGTGCGAGTATTTGGGCAAAGAAATTAAAAATTGGTTTAAATCAGCACAAAATCTATCTGTGTGTCTGAATTGCCTTACACTTTGCTGCCTACTTCTCTTAACATTACATTTGTTACCTAATGATGAAAATAAAAACTAAAAATGCACTCTAGAAAAATAAGAATTTGAAGTGGTCAATACTTAGGAAAAGTGATCAACGCACATATTAATTAAGAAAAATGTTCATAAATAAATAAGTAGGTCAAATAGTTAAAATAAAAGTTGAGTAAATAATGAATCGTAATAAAGTAAAATAGTTTTACTGAATACACGCACATAGATAAAAAAGTTGAGTAAGGGTTGAAAATAATATTCGAGATTAGATTAATATAAATAAATATGAAAACTGATGTCCGTGGTAGTTTAGAATAATATTGTGAAATTAGATTAATACAAATGTTAGAATAATGTTCATATGATTTTAAAAATAATGTTGTAAGATTAGTAATAAAAATATAAAGTCAATCTAAGGTGTATTAAGAGTGTGCAAGTATACATGTGTATATACGCGCACATACATTGGTAATATTCAGTAAATACGATACCTCATGATGCGTATCTTAAATGTATTTATCCAGATATCCTTTTAGGTTATTTTCTTGGCACTGCTGCACCTCATGATGTGTGCAAAAAGGGATTTATTTATTATAGATTCCCTGTAAGCAAGTCCAGTAATAACTCGATATCTAGAATATTAGTAGGTGTAGAATTATGCTGCACGTATACACATGTGTAGGAATTTATCTATAGCAAAAGGGAATGAGAGTAAGATATTGTTTATGCGAATTTAAAAATAAGGTTGTAAGATTAATAATAAGGAAATAAAAGTCAATCTAAGCGTATTAAGAGGGTATAAGTATACAGCTGTATATACGCGCACATACACTGGTAATATTCAGTAAATATGATACCTCATGATGTGTATCTTAAATGTATTTATCCAGATATCCTTTTAGGTTATTTTCTTGGCACTGCTGCACCTCATGATTCATGCAAAAAGGGAGTTATTTATTATAGATTCCCTGTAAGCAAGTCCAGTAATAACTTGATATCTAGAATATTAGTAGGTGTAGAATTATGCTGCATGTATACACATGTGTAGGAATTATCTAGAGCAAAAGGGAATGAGAGTAGTATAGAAATAAATTTAGTTAAAGATACATTTAAAGCTGCTGACTGGATAAATTTTAGTACCCATAATGGACTTATCAGGGATCATTCCTCTTTCCAAAGCGTAAGTCGTAAATGGACAGTTGAAAATTCCTGCCATTTCACAGTGACCCTTTCTTTTTCCAAGTCCAATCAAGAGAATCGGCAAATGAAGTTTCGATTTTATACACGTGTAAGTCGGTGTAAGTCAGCGAATCTGCTTCCGCGTCATTTCCAAAAGATCCCTGTGCCACAAAATTAGTTTGTCCCGGTGGTCGTTATCCATGATTTAGATCATTGTGAGCAATGTATTTGGCATAGATAGAAGAAAAGGATAGTCAAAACAGATTGCCCTTTGTATGTTAAGTAAAAGATATTAAAAAGCTAACTTAGAAAAATAATAAATTAATAAATCTTTAGAGTCAAGAATTAAAATTGCAAGAGATAAATTGGTCAAAAATGACGCATTTTACTCTAAAACAGAGGGGGGTGTAATGTGCCAAGGCCAATTTGGCACACGTATATAAAATAATTTTGTCTAAAAAAATTATTAAAATAAAAAATTTAAAAAAAATCTTTCGAAAAAGAGTTTGAAATAAAAGATTAAAAGTGGGAAGGGGGTTTTCTTAAAGTCAAACTAAAAGTGTTATAAAAGAAAGTAAAGTTTTTCTAAATTAGTATTCGTAAAAATAAGTAATTTAAAATTTAAAAAAAATACAAATCTCTGTTCATTCAAGCTTATTATAATAAATTATATATGTGTGTGCGAGTGTAAATAAATGTATGCATGTTAGAAGAATATTAATATATATATATATATATGTAAATGAAAGTTAAAAATATATATATATTTGGAAAACACAGCTTGGCTATTGAGTTAAATAAAGATTTAAAGAAACCACACCAGCAGTGGGCTACTAATTAAAGATATAAACAACAATACGTTTATAAAAATTACTACTAATTAAACAATCATCAAAAACATGTTGTCATAGGATTAATTACTAATGGAATTTCGACAACACCTATTACACCTATTTGCTGGAGGATATTAAAATTAAAACAATTTGGATACATAAATAGCCAGATTTTTTTTATCAGTTTTTCAGTTTTTTTTTCAGTCTAGTTTGTAGTGACAGTCTTGTTTCAGTTGAGATAACAGTGCATTTCTATTATGTATCCAGAAACAAAAATGCATTGTTGAGCAGCTTTTGGAAATATACGCTCATGCTTCAGCCTTTTTAGTCCAACAAGATCATCAAAACCTGCCTGTGAAATAATGTCTGCATAACAACTCAGAAATCCTCTGTCAAACGTTCAACTGTCTTCAAGAATAAAGCCAATGGATTCGCATAAAAATCTCTTCAAGAAATGTCCAAATCTAACCGGTTAGATATAATCCATCAGAAGCAGCAGAAGCAGCCAGCAACAAGCAATATCCACATTCCAAAAATCCTAGGTAAACATTTATTTATTATCATTTATACGTAGTAGCCACCGCTGTAATTTGTCAATCCTACAGAGTAAAGTAATTTGAACTCTTAAGCATGCATAAAATGAACTATTGATGTGTGTGTGTGTGAGATAATTTAACGATGTCACATATTATTTATGCTTTTCACCAGATATATGTTATAATGTTATTACTTTAAAAAAATGTGCGTGTGTTAAATTAGATTTATAAAGATGTTTAAATTTAGTCAATTAATGTTGGGTAATAAATTATCTTTAAACTTAATTAATGTTAATTAAAATAAAATGTCTTCAAACTTAAACTTTATTTGTTGGTCAATTCTTTTTACCAACCTTTTTATTAATTCTTTCCACCACTAATTTTGTATAATTTTGTTATTGAATTAAAATTAGACTGAGCTAGTTTTAGGGAATGTTTCGAGCACTGGATTATGAGCCTACTGCCCGAATACATTAGTCATCAGATTAGCTGGCACCCCATGGTTTACCCCAAAACAAATAAAGTATTTGGATAGTAGGGGTTTGAATCTAGTAGCTGAGATGGACCATTGTTGATAGTTAAAGCTATCAATAAGATCTCCCATTTTGCTCGATTGTGCCGGTTCGTTCACGTAACATTTATAAGATTATAAATGTATTAGGAAGGAGTTTGAAGCTGGCCAAAACTTATATATACCTATAAGTAGGTGGTGTCAGCGATTCAACCTGGTACAATATATATATACACACACACAAATGTAATTCAATTGTTACTAATTTTCTTCTTGTATGAGCCAACATAATAACTGGAAAAATAAAAATACACATAGAAACGCTATTTTTAATAATATTTACTTTATTACTGCCTAACATGCTTTCAATACATTTTTCGTATATCATATTTATGACATCCAATAGTGTGCTTAAATGTTTTTATATTAATGTTTAATTAACTGTTCATGTATACAATTTTAATTTAAAAATGTAAATTTGAATATTTAAATGTCCTATTTCTTTGAAATAAGTGCACTTGTTTTTTTTATTAATAGAAAAATGATCACCACCTATTGCACATGGTGACAGCCAGCAGAATGTGATGAATGTGGAAGCAATTTCATAGCCCATTGGTGGATGAAGTTGAAGGCAGTTAGTAAAGATAAATTTTATTGAGAGTAATAGATGATACCATTCAATGCCAGTCAATGAGGTTGTTATTGGATTATGATCTATTATAGATTGGATGATTGTGTAAGCAGTGACCAGGTGGAAGCAAACATATCTGGGGTGCAGTCATGTTGTCCTAGACTTTGATTTGTTGGAGCATATTAATGAATATAACTCGATGTCTTTTGGTGTTGTTGCCCATGGTAAATATGCAGTGAGTGCACTAGAGTGCATACAGGGTGAAAATTGTTGCACATGCTGTGGGAGAGTTTACCTTCTAATAGAAATGAATTAGTTATATTATTATTATCATCATCATCATACTTGTGGTATACATTATCTTAGAGGTAAGAGTATGTCTCACTGTTGTTGTCACTAGAATTTCATTCTTTACTAAAGAATCTATAAGAGTTAAAAGAGAAATATATTTTATCATCATTAAATTTAATCATATATACCCTAAGATACCCAATTTATTTACAAACTATCTTATTAAAGAAATATTTTACTAAAGAAGAAATTATTTTTAAACGAGATATCATTGTGGTAAATATTTAAGAAACATTTTTATATTTTATAAATCAAATGATTCCTCTGACTATGGCAATAAGATGTTTAGAAGATTGATAAAAAGGGCAGTAGTGGTAGATATTGTGAAATGAAGAATTTTTAGTGTAACCTTTAGTGACATATGCTTACAATATTAAGAGTCTTTACTTTTATAAAAGTGAGTATGAGAATTTCTCCTCTTAAATCATTATTAATGTTGCCTTTTATCTTAATGATAATTATTCCAATTGTTTATGCTCTTTCTCTTATTATTATGGCATGTGGCATATTTGAAACCCACTGAGCTTATATTACATGATAACATTATTTTTAAACTGTTTCTATTGGTTATTGGTTATTTATTTATAGGCCAATTCTATAGGTTACAGTTTGGCTTGCACAACAGGTTGACTTTTGATCAGTTATAATATACCGAGTGATCGTCTTGAGAAAGTGTTTGAGGCAATCACAATTTCTTTAGGTTACATTATATATATATACAATTATTTTAATTTAAAAAATAACACTTTGTAAGAGTTATAGTTTTATATATATTACAATAGAAATAATGTGTGGTGAATCAAGTAATGGATAATTTTTTTTCATATAACCCTATAACAATTGACTTTATATGAGCTTTCAGATATCATTAAATATGATAGAATTGATAGGTTGTCTTTTATAGATATTATCACCAGGTTTTGTTATTTTATAAAAATAATATAACTTATTAGAGTACAACAGAAATTTAAAACTGGCTGAAATATTTAGAAGAAAAATAGCATCCATATACCACACATATCCTAGTTATCTAAACTCAGTCAAAAAGTTACAGATTGCAATGGTCAATACTGAAGATTTTGGAACATTAAGAATAAAGAAACATCTCAAAATTAACAAAAATAATATGTAATTAATTAACAAAATAACAATAATTTGTAGTAAATTTGTTTTTTTGTAAATTATCTTTGAATTTAAATATATATACTTATTTTGAACCTAAACTAACCTATCTGAACAATTATGTATATCTGATTTCAGGGCAGTAATTATATATTTTAGTATTTTAATTTGATACTTATGAGTTTTCAAGTAAACCAAGCTGGAAGTCTGTATTTTTGATAAATCTATAGTTTCAAGGTCTCCCAAATAATGTTTATATAAAAAAAAATGCCGGATAGGGATTGCTGCTTAATAATTATATTTTCTTTTCTATTACTGTTATTTTAAAAAAAGAAATAATTGTGGAAAAACTAATTATAATACTTACAGTTTATAGTCAAGCATTGTTAGCCGAGAGGTCATTGCAGCTGCCTTGCAAGCAAGTAGTTGGTTGCAGACGGTTGTGGATTCACCTCACGGCTGATGCTATGACATATGAGAAAAAAAATACTTAAAGTTTATTTTCTTTTACTTTTTTGATTAACTTATTAATAGAAAAATGATAAAAAAAATTATAAATACAATATTCACACTTTATTCACGTCAATGGTGAGCAATGATATCATGACCATTAATGCACAATTTTCAGAAGTGCAGGATGCCGTATCTTTGGAAATAGTCCGCTGCATCATATTCTATGGTACAAAAGTCCCAAATTTTTATCATTAAAGCAATTTACCAAAATAAGTACTGCTAAAAAAACCTACTGAATTGAACCAAACTATAACAATGTTAAGAGCATGTTGTTGTTTCCCATATTCCAAGTAAAAAAATTAACTTTATTAAAATTTACAAAACTAGCAAATTTTGAATCTTTGTGATTATTTTTCTTTAAATATTAGTGAAATAGTAGATTTGTTAATTTTATCATGTAACATTATCAGCATTGGTGGCTGAGTGGTCAGAATAGCTGCAAGCAGTTATCCTGGGTTCACTTCCTGGGCGATGCTTTCACAAATAAAAAAAAACATTATGCTAACTTATAATTAAGAATGAGAATTATTGTTTAAATACTAATGCAAGGACAAGCAAATAATCATATAAATGAATATTAATACAGTAAGTTTAAGCTGATACTATTATAATGATTTTTATTAATAACTTGAACAGGATAATCTTTATAAGATCATTTATATATAATACTTATGATCGTAATGACAAAATTTATATCAGTTGTTTAAGAGTTATAATTATTTTTAAGCACACAGAAAGTATATGTAAATAGTTTTAAGACAGGCTTCAACCTGTATTGAATGTGCCTCAAAATTTACAATAGTCAAGCAATATTTTGCCAATAGAGGGACCTCTCAAACCATGACACAATAAATAATAAAAATCCTAGATCTTTCCTGATATTTTTCTTTAAAAAAGAATTTTGTAATAATACTTAAGTAAATAGTTTAATGAAGAATGAACACCTTTAATTATTTATTATCCATATTTACCAGTTCAATTTTTCAGTCTAGAATTCAGTGGCATATTTAACTGTAATATGGATACTTAGCTTTAATATATATGATGATATTCAAGTTTGAGGAACTTTTAATTTAATAATTGTTTGTAGAAAATTTTATTGAGACTAAATGGCTAATTCAGTAGAAGACAAGCAGCAAAAATAAGTAAGGGAATATTTACAGCTAATGTAAAAGAGAGTTTTTTAATAAGCAAAAGTTTTTAGTTTTATGTACACCAACAGCAATAATATCAGATTTTTAAAAGGTAGCAATAAATCAAAGAGTCATTTACATAAATGTTCTGCATGAACATTTTTCTACTAAAAAAATTCTAACTTAGGTGTCAATAATTTGTATGCTCTTTTTTTGTTGTTATAGTTTTCCTAAAGTTTATAACAATAGAGATTAATTAATTTAAAATAATAAGAGCTATCTAATTACAATTTTTTTTAAAATCCTGCTTATAAAAATAAATTTTCATGTGTAAGTACACAATTAAATAGAAAACAAGTTAAGACAATAATTATTTGTTTATGCTTAATTTTATATACATGATACTTACAAATAAATAATTAAAATATTTGTAAAGGTCATCATAATCTGTCTTCAGCTATTTGTCTTCTATATCAAGGCTAAAATGTACATTGAAATCATAGTCCAATCTTTAAAGTCATTATATCTATAATATTGCTTATTTCACTTCCATGAGCAAGTCATTTCTTTTTTGAGGTTGTATATCTGTTGGATAATTATAACATTAAATCTTTAATTGTTTTTCATTTGAATATTTGAAACAAATTATATATTCTAACAAATATCTATGGTCAATCCTCACAATTGTCAAAATATTAACCAGATTCCAAAATATGTATGTTCCTTAACCATTGTTGAAAATTTTTATTTAACTTATTATTTGGCACAATTTCTACAAAATTTCTTTCATCATTAACCATTTTAAATTAAATCTTGATCTCATATGTATCTTGTGTAATAATCATCAAATAGATATGATACACATTTTCCAAACCTGTCCATCCTTATGGCACATTGTATTTTACCAGTAAATAATTAATTTTAAACAATTGTTTATGAAAAATATTAACATTTATAATCAATATAATGCCATTGTAATTATTCACACTTTTAGAAATGTTTTTCTCACTGTTCTGAAATTTTTGATAACAAAAAATAAAATGTTCGTAAAAAAAAAAGCTCTAAAATATTTACTTAGATAAACTATGAGCATAACTTGGCAAACTACTTTTTTTAGTTGTACATTATTTTAGAATAATATAAATTATACATTTATCTACATAAAACTGAATCATTTTCATCTACCCTCAAATGTTAGTCATAATGATTTCTTTTTATCAACTCTATATCATATATCGTATTTTTTCCTCCTGTACAGATGTTAATACTTGTATATAATTTACAATTAATAAAGTCTATCTTATTAAAAAATATATGTATATTTAAATAAATTAATGTATTTGTTTTACAAATATATACATATAATTTTTTTTTTAAAGTTATAACTCAATTCTTTACTTTCTTAATATTATTATTACTATTATCACCATTATCATTATCATCATTGTTGTTGTTATTATTATTATTATTATTATTATTATTATGATGATGATGATGATGATGATGATGATGATGATGATGATGAATATGATGATGTTTTCAACAATAATTTTTATTAATTCTTTGGGTTACATAGCATTACATAACAATGATTGTAAGGGCACAGGTGCAATCATGTTGTACGGGTTTTTATATGGATTAATTTCAAGCATTAAAATAATCAGGTGTCAAGGTATATTTTTTTACAAATGCTGCTACTAGTTTTGATACAGAGATAGATATCATGTTTAATCATTAAATTCTTAAAAAACAGTTAAATATAAAACCCAATTTCATAGATAGATGGATATGACCTAATATTATAAAATCTGGTATCATATTGAAAGATATTTAGTCACTAAGTTAATCTTGATTATTGTTCTTTTAATTTTTAGTCTTGTAGAATACTTGGAAGATAATTTATAATTCATGTAAATTAAAATCAACCTATGGGTGTTGTACAAAGAACAAAGTCATTCAGAGTAGAATTCCATATAGTGACAGCTTGTATATTGCAATAGATGGAAAGTAAATTATGTAGCCTGACGGAGTATGGAATTGAAAACAGATGGATGGTACCATTGAATTCTATTCAATGTAGTTATTGTTTGATTGTGATCTATTATAGATTGGATAGTTTTTTTAGAAGTGACCAGGTAGCAGCAAAAATATCTGGGGCTGCAGTATTGTTCTCCCTGGCCTCGATTTGTTGGAGCTTATTGATGAATGTAGCTGGGTGTCTTCTGTTGTTGCCAATTATTATTATTGTTGTTCTTATTATTATTATTGTTATTATTATTATTATTATTATTATTATTATTATTATTATTATTATTATTATTATTATTATTATTATTATTATTATTATTATTATTATTATTATTATTATATATATATATACTTTGGGTCAATTATTATTATATGTGTAACTGATTATTTGTGATTTTTTTTCAATGTATCTTTTTATTAAGATGTTAGTTCTGATAAAAATGCTTGGAACTTATTTCATATTCCCTCTGTAATGTTTACTCTATATAAATAATTTATTTTAACATCAGGAGCAGCATCAACATTTGTCTCCTATCAAATTTTCAGACCTAGTGAAATTATTAATATGACTCCAAGATATACCATGTTTTTTTTATCTCTAGAGTTACAGAGAAGCATCAAAAATTAAGCCTAAAACTGTATATTTTATTAGATTTTGATCATCATGGTGCCACATAATAAATGAAAAAGATACTTTGAAGATGAACAATGAAATGCAGATTTTTTTTTAAGGAGTTGATTTAATTTTTCAAAATTAAAATAGGTTTCCAAAATATAATTGAAGGATATAACAACAGTCAGGTATAACAAATTGGCATATGTTTTTATCTAGTAAAATTGAAATAATCAAATAAGTAATTATATTCCATAGAAAGATCTATAAAATAGCTAAATCCTACATTTTGTTTGAGTGTTGAAGATATAATCTTAATCTGTGGATGTTAAATGTACTTATGTAATTCGAAGGCAGTATGTAATTTTCTTATGCTGAATGTTTCTTATATATGTAAATAGAGATTTGAACTCAGTATTTTTTAGTCTATTCATCCACTCTATCGCAAGCAACCAATAAACATGACTATACACATGTGAAAAAGATACATTATCCCCAGTATACATATTTTGTGCAGAAACAGCATTCATCACTGGGCAAGATCATAATCTTCCACTGCTTGAATATGTGTGTGAGAGATTATGATCTGGTTTAAGTGATGAGTGCTGGTTCTACACGAAATACGTATATTGGGGATCATTTATCTTTTCTGCATGCATGTGGTCATGTGTATTGGTTGCTGAAGATGGTGTGGAGAATGAATAAGTGGAAAAATCCTTAGTTATATAATTGTATATGTGGATAGTTTTATTAAATAAATTTTAAACTATTACAATTTGATTTACAAAAGACAAATTCTCCGTACTCACAACTTTGACAGCATTTATTCTAGATAAATCTATTAATGATTTATCAGACTAAAGATTATCATATGTATTCTAATCCACATTTTAAAGTAACTATTTTAAATAATAGCACTATAATTGTTATAGAAATTTTTAATAGTAAATTTTCGGTCCAGAAACAATATATATAGTGATTTGTATTTTTCAATTTTTTGATCATATATATATATGATATATAGTGATCAAATAGAAATAGTATAATTAATGTTAAAAAATATATTTCAGACATTTTTGAATCCTATTTTTTCTTTTAAACCAGAAGTAAATCATCAATACTTTTTTTTTTAACATTTACTTGACAATTTAACATTTTTTAAACAGATTAGATATTTATAGCAATTTTTTTGACCAAATAAAGATGTCAAATATTTTTTTATTATTTGAAGTTTGTTGAAGTTCTTTTATCAGTAGCTATAAAGATTAGTAAGTTAAAACTATTCTTAATGCAGCTTTCAAATTTTGATAGGAGTAAACTGTATTCATGAATTATCTTTAAAAGACTTAAACTTATAGTTGCTTTACTGGATGGAAATGATGAAATTGTGCGCTTTTAAAACTAAATGTTTTTTTTAAATTTCTGCATCATTTATCCAGAAGCATCTTTTTTAAATATTCTCAATCTAATCTTATTCACATTTCATTTAATTTTTCATATCTTCATTTTAATTATTAAATATAAATGAGAGAGTGCAAATCTCTCAAGCGCTTATGACTACAGCCAACCAACCAAATCTTAAGCACTGGGACAGAGAATTTTAATAAGAAAAGAGCGGTTCCACTCTCTTCTTTACTTGTCTTAATATATATCCAAGCCAGTCCAAAATACTTATATTTGAAAGTGTGAATCTTAAATATCATCACACTTAATTATCTGAAATCAAATTATAAACATACAGCGTGAAATCTTTCGATTTACTACGCCGTAGTTTTTTGATGTTATCAATTTGCAGCAATATATGTAAATAATAATATTTTATAAAGCGCAGTCGATATTGAAATAAATGAGAGAGTGCAAATCTCTCAAGCACTTATGACTACAACCAGCCAATCAAATTTGATTTCAGATAATTAACTGTGATGATATTTAAGATTCACGCTTTCAAATATAAGTACTTTGGACTGGCTTGGATATATATTAAGACAAGTAAAGAAGAGAGTGGAACCGCTCTTTTCTTATTAAAATTCTTTGTCCCAGTGCTTAAGATTTGATTGGCTAGTTGTAGTCATAAGCACTTGAGAGATTTGCACTCTCATTTATTTCAATATCGACTGCGCTTTATAAAATATTATTATTAAATATAGGGGATTTGAACTCAGACTTTCAAGCACCTTTCAACTATCCACACTATCTCATATCATTGATACATATCATCACACACATGTAGAAAAGATCAACAATCACCAATATACATATTTTGTCAATTATTAAACCAAGTCAACTACAACCTTTTTCATTTTTGCTATTGCAAGATTTTCTCTTTTTTATTTTTTGCAGAATTAAATTCCTAGCAGATAATATGCATAAACATTTTAAATTGATTTTCTTTGAGATATTGTTCATTTCAGCACACTACAATGAATTATTAATTATGTCATATCTTTTAATATATGATATTCTGCTGTTATTCATTGATGTAATTCTATAGCTGCATTTATTCTTGCAGTGTATTATGTATGATTTTTGTGTTACTGTTATTCATTGAAATAATTCTACAACTGCATTTATATTTGAATCATATTATATATGAACTTTATACTGTTGTTACTCATTGATGTAATTCTATGGCTGCACTTATTTTTGAAGCATTTATAAATGATCTTTTAATGTTTTTAAAATGGATGTAATGGCATCCCATCTATTAGTTAAATATACAAAAAAAATATATAAATGATATGTACAATTTTTTAAAAAAAGTTATGATGTATGAATTTATAAATGTGAAATTTTTATATCCTAAATTTTAAAATTATTAATTAAACAATGTATATTTAGATAATCTTTTCTTAGGTTATTAACAATCTGCATATCCTTGTATATTAATGCTATATTTACTCTATTGTATTATATTTGATTCTGAACATATTAAATGTTGATGACATTTTTCATAAATAATTTTATTGATTCAACCACTATCGGTTTTAATATTTGATTTTAGAAAATCAATAAACATTTCTTCAATAATTATAAATTTATTTTTACTGTATATAAACCAAATAATTTGACAGTTTTTTCATGTTATAACATATTAGTTATATAATCAAAAACATATATATAAAATAAATTCATTTTTTTTATTATATTGGATAAATAAAATACACATATTTTTCTATAATTAGCTACATATTCTGAAATATTACTATGGCAATGACATATTTTTAACAATTATTTTTGTACAAAATACAATATCCAGTAGATAAATAGAAATGTTATCCATAGTTGTGTTCTGATTGTACTGTTGTTGTTTTTAATAAATTATTATGAAAACACCATTTGGAACTTTTTTAAAAAAAAAAAAATGTCAGCTGAAAATTAACATCACAATGAAAGAATTTTCATATTTAGAATGTCATTTTAAGTTTTTTAAATCTTTAAGACTTTGTTTTAAATTTGAAAATAAATGATTTTATTTAATTTTAATAAAAAGAATTCATGAAAAACTATAAATCCAGATATGTTTTAACAAACAAGCCAGTTGTGAAGTATAGCATTTATATTAGCGTATTTCTAGTTAAAGATTTGTGATAATATCCTGATTTGTGATAATATTCTGCTATCTTGTAAGGTTGATTATCTGAAATCAGCATTTTGTTTTTCATCTGGGTCAGGATCTATTAAGAAAAATTTAACTTTATCTGAAATTTCTAACCATGATGTAGAATCATTGAAATTAATTGATAGGCTCATCCTTTTCCCTCACTTCCAGATATATTGCATAAATGTTTTGTTTTCTTTGAAACATGTCTCTTAAATTCAAAACTTTGATCATGTTATTTTCTGTATGTTCTAGTAGTTTGTTTCTTGATGTATTAAATACTAAACCACTTGCCCTTTTTATGTGAACTGCATTTTTTTATTTTGTTCTATTATTGAATTTAGCAACAATAATTTTTAATGCTATCTGTGAAAATATTATTTTAAATATGATTTTTAATAAGATCATATTTTCATTTAAAAAAACTATTAAAAAAATTATTGTTGAATATAGTTTATAAAATTTTAAAGTGAATAATTTAAAAATACTATTTAATTATATAGTATTAAATATATATATTTTTTAATTTTTGCAGAAATAAATAAATTAAACTAAAATTTATAATAAAATGAAACCAAAAATAAATATATTCAACTAAATATCATTTTGATAATATTATTTTATTGGCTTACAGTTTAACTTATCTATCACATTTTAAAATTATTCCAAAAAAGAATTTAATTTTATGTATTCTATAATTTTTATTCTCAATTTTATTATTAAGTATAAAAAAGATGTTATAAATATATTTGTTATTTAAAAGAATGCATACATAGAAATATAAATTACTTGCATAAAAAATAATTCACATGATTACATCTCCAATACTAGCACATAATTGTTTATAAACAAAGCAAAGCAAAACTCCATATAGTAGTGCCACCTATATAATAGTGGCACTACTATATGGAGTTTTGCTTTGCTTTGTTTATAAAAAATAATTGTAAGCCCTTCTTTGCATCTGATAAATATTTCACAAGTGTACATTTATTACTTGTAAATATGTTTTTATGTTAGAGAACTATATATATATATATGAAATTGAACTACAACATTCTTAAGAATGTATTAATATCATTTGTAAGATAGAATTTGTTGTAACTTTTTTTTTCATAATCCCTTTTTGAAATTCATGAATAATAAAAAAGTATGATTTAAAGCAGCTGATACAATATCTATAAAATATTTATATGTGCAGATAATAACACAAATTAATTAATTGATATTTAACTAATTTTGTATTTTATTATAATTTTTTTTTGTTTAACTAATTTTTTATATTTTATATGTCCTTTGGCACCATTTCTAATTGATCTTCTAAGGTGAGTGACTTATACTCTTAATCTTTGTTACAGGATTGTATTGACTATAGATCATTCTATTTATCAGTTAATTGGAAATCAGAAATAGAAACAAACTAGTCACTATGAAAAAAATATATAAAATTAAGGTTTTGAACATCTTTTTTATAATTAAACAATTCATTATAAGAAATGAAAAATCTAGATAATTATGTGGTTAATGAATCATCTAGAAATAATCTTATGAAGTGAGACAATCAAAATTATCTTATTAATAAGCCAAAAAAGAAAATTTTTGTATTTAAAATATTTTTACCATAAGACTATAATGAATTTCAGACTAGACTTTATATGTGCTAGACAATTTTATCTCAGACAAGATTTATATTGATACAACTGAAAAAACTACATATTATTTAATATTCACTTAAAGTCAACAATCATTGCCTAGTTTATTTTTTGTTTGAAGAATAATGTAAAATTAAAATATTGGATTTATAATAAGGAATTTGATAAAGGAATTAATTAAAACATTACAAAATCAAATTGTGATATTGGATTTACTGTAAGGTCTAATTTAATATTTTTTATAATTGAATGTTTTAGAAATACAAATGAAAGTTTAATGATATTAAAATTATTTTGTGCATTACTGGTTTTAAAAGGTTCAAAGAAAGGTTTTTTATTATTAGATAATGTTGGTATAACAATAATGGTTGAACTTTTATTTCAGAAGACTTTAATGTTGCAATAATGTAAACATTGGCCCTCCTTAAATGATTAAAATTGATGGTATTAATTAATTTGATGGTCTAATAGTATTTTTTTTTTTTTTACAAATCATGGATTTATTATTACAAACAACTTGTTTAGGCAAAAAAAAATATATTATAAAAAAATTAATAGTTAATGCATGCATCCATTCTCAAAATAATGTCATTTAATACAACAATATTATAGTCAGGAATCAAAATATAAGAATTAATTATCCAAGTACCTTCAACCACATATTGTTGATAGATCACAGACTAATATATCCACAATAAAATTTTAATTGATTTAAAAAGTTGTGTAATGAAAATAATTTATTGCTGATTTTTTTAAAAACTATTGCTGCCCATAAAAAAATTCAATGATTTTTAAACACAAAAATATCCATGTGGAATTTTAAGTTTAACACATTACTTATATATGGATATAAATAAAAACAGATATACTTATATCTACAAATCAAATATGGCTACTCTTGTGCCACTAAAGAAACAAATTCTGATTGTCTGATAATAATATATTATTAATGATTAAAGTATCTAGTATTGTGTTTATCAAACTATTAATTTAAATGTGAGATTTATATACCATGTAAAGAATTAAGGACAGATTCAATAGCTAATAATTAGACTTAAAAATGATCACTTAAAAATATTAATTTGCTTATTATGATCAATATATTAATATGTAGATTTAAAATTGATATCAAAATTGTATTATATCTGTGAACAAACATGATGAAGATGATATTTTAAATATATGAAGGGAATACTTCATCAACTTTCGATTATTGATATGAGAAATCAGACAATAGCTTTAAATGTTAAAGTCACTCTATCTATCTATTTAGAATTAGAAAAAAGATATCTGTTTTAATAAAATTAAAATAGTTTCATGTAACATTAAACATGGAAAAGTTGTGCATTTTGATATTTGAAAAAGTTTTAAAATATGATGATTTACAAACTTCAAAAAAATATTGGAAATTTTTAGAATATATGGGATCATGAAATTGTGTTATACATGATTTTAAAAAAGCTTCTTTTAATCCAATTTATAAAAATAGAGAAGATAGAAATATTATTGTTATTCACAGTAATAAAAATACATTCAAGGATTTGTTAAGGAGATTGGTTTGTTTTATGTGAATGAGTATATGCTAAAAAAAAGTTTTTAAAAAAAATACAAGTAATTGTAATGGTTTGGCTCAAGCATTTAACTCATTTAATTAAAAAGATATGGTATAATGTTTAAAATTATATGTTTGGTGTATCATAGTTTATCCATACTATATACCATCTTCAAAATGGAGTGAGGGAAATATATATTATTTGTTTTAAAGTGTAATATAATCATTACTTGTTTTAGAAATTGGAAAATGGACAAATTTTATAATAGTAATATTTGAAACAATGTATGGATAGTTTTATGAGGCAATAATTAAAAAGCAATTAATATAATATGGATGATTGTGTTATTAATTTTTATCAATTGAAATCGGAAAGAAAATTTTCAAGGATTGGATTCTAAATTTTCAGAATGCTTATACATTTTTGCCAATTTAATGCTAATAATATATAAAGAGTTTGGCATAGTAGTTAATATTCAAAACAATATTTGTTTTATCATCTGAAACAAAAATCTTCAGCAATTTTTAGTCTTGTTAATTGTCAGCTTAAAAATATGAATAGATATAAACATTTTCTTATCTTTATCAGTAGAAAGATGGATTTTGGTATTGAATTGGCACTTTTTTTTCCATATGTCATAGCGTCGGCCGGCAGGCAAACCCACAACAACTGTCTGCAACCAACTGTGTGCTTGCAAGGGAGCTATGCTGACCTCTCGGCTAACAATGCTGCTGCAAATAATATGATAGAGTATTTTATTACAGTTATATAACTATTTTTAGCTAATTTAGTAACATGAAAGATTGTTATTTTGCCAAATTTATTAACAAATTGATACATGGGCCAGAGTTCACTATAAGATTATAAAATTCTGATGCAAAAATCATAGAACAGATGGTATACACTTTAGTTTTATGAAAGTGATTCTATCGAATCTACTATTAGACCTCATTTATGCTTTCATAAGATTAGGAAGATTCCAAAAAGTACTTTATGATAAACTAGCATATTTAATGTAGAAGGGAGGGAAATCTCTTTTTTACATTATAAAGATTATTTCAAAAGTACTCTAAACAACTGTGATATTGATTGCTTTTATAAGAAAGCCAAGGACGAAAATTGAATAGATTGAAAAGCTATAATTAATCATCTTATTCGAATTTTCTAAAACTAAAATTTAGTTCCTGAAGAAGTTAAAAATATGGATTAATTTATGATTCATTAATTGATTTGTATAATCACTGCAGAATTGGATCTTAACTTTTTATTCTATTGGCTTTTCACTTTTTTTTTTTTTTTAATCTTTTGGAGTTCAGATGCTTATAATCGTTTATGATTTGCTACTAATAATAATTATGGCCATTCATATTATTTGTATATAAAAAGCAGAATATTTGAAAAGATTTATTAGCAATAAAATATAAATAAATTGTAAAAATACGGAGACATGTAATGGATAATTACCACTGATACTTATTTTTCGGCAGAAAACGTTTATCAATAAAAATTTATTTTATCTAGCATATTAATTCACATAAATGCATGTATATATATTTTTATCCTTTTATATGCAAGTATTTTTAAAAAATAAGAAATATTAGTTGTTTTTAATTAATCAATATTTTTTTAAGATCTCCCCCTCCTCCTTGTTAAACTCACTCATCAACTTAAAAAAATGTCTAAGCCATTTCAATTTCTAAATAAATGCATTTTCGGCTGCTTTTATTTCTTTTATTTAAAGCGACAGAATAGACTCATACACTTTCTCTTCTGACAGCTGACTTCTTTTACTGAATTTCAACCAGCAATGTTCTCTTATAATTTCATAACGACATGTCTGACAAACCGCGACGGCCATTGCCGGAGGCCTTATCATATCATAATCATTCCCAGCATGCACAACAATTATGATATTAATGTGTTTTTTCTGCCTGAATAACCTTTTTTTCTCTCTCAAAAAAGGAAAAAAAGACCAAAATTATACATACATTTGTGCACTCTAACACACTTAGAATGATTATGAACTACACATATATGTTGAACAATGAAATGTTTTGAAAAATATTGCAGGTTTTTTTTTTCTTGTTGTAATATTAGATTAAAAAAAGAGTTTTTATTTTTAAAAAAGAGATGTAAAGTTAAATTGACCATATGCAAATTTCATGCATAATTGAAGACGCAATGACTTTGATAATGCTTTTATATAGCTTACTTATAAGACTTTTGGAGTGATTTTGTTACATTTAAGAGAATGTAGTGTCGTAGTTATTTTATAAAGACAGTTAAGGGTCAAAATATTTATTTAAAAATCAAAGTTGAGACTAACATGGCATGTCTTCAATTACTGATGATTTGTGGTGGATGAATATGATCCTTTCATAAAATAAAATAAGGCAGGGGGCAAGTGTAGTTTTAGAAATGCGTTTATAGTCATCTCATGAGCTGCTTAAATTATAAACAGTGCAACATTCTACAATAATTTTTTTAGACAAAATTAATTGATTTATTAACTATTAAAAAAGATGTAAATGCAAAAACAAACTCCAGATAATTATTTTAAAAAAATTAAGACTGTAATTAAAATGAATATGTGAAAAGTAAGTAACATTTATTTACCGGTACTAGCTGAAAATTTTTTGCAAGGCATTTATATAATAACATATAAATAGAACTAAACTTTTATGGTCATATCTACACTACACATGTAAACGACATGCACAGACATTTATGGAAATAATGGGGTCTATAAAAAAGTGCTTTTTGCAGCTTTCCATATTTATGATATGGATTTTATTTAGTTTATGATTTTTTAAAAGACAATTAATTATTCACAAACATTATGTATAAATGTGAATAATTTTTGCTTGGACAGACTATTCTATTATTATGGGCATAAATTGATCAATGTTATAAATCAGAAAATTTTTAAATTCCATTTTAAATAGATAAACATAATATATATAAATTATTTCAATAATATCTAGAAATGTCCAATTTAACTGAGCAATATATATGTGTGATGAATCTTACGTTCACTGTATTTGATAGTTAAAATTTTGTTTACAAAAGGTAGAGCCACAATATCCATTCAAAGATAATTAGAGCACATAAAATACTATTAATAACATCACATCCATGTCTCACACATCTATTGTGTCACAGGAACTACAATTAATAATGATTTTCATCCACAAACATACATTTATTGTCTTGATTTGTTAATGTATCATTTTGAAGTCCATAGGTTTCATTACCTTTCAAAAGCTGTAGCTATAGAAATACCATGATACCTTGTATTCAAATCCTAACTGAACTAATACTAATATTGATATTTTTTGGTGTCCATACCTGATAATTTAGAAAATGATTTATATCAAATTCACATAATGTTAAGATTGAAAGACTACAGTTAAAATTGATCTTATTAATAATACAGTACTTTGTAATCAAACCTTACCCTAACTAGTAGTAATGGGTCTTCATATTTAGCCTTATGGAATTAGCCAAAGTTCTTAAATCCAATTCATGTATTTTACTACTCATGGAATGATCTAGGTCATAGGGATATATTATTATTGTTACTCTATATTAAAACATCAATTAGTTTATTATCAATATTTTTGTATATGTGATTTATGGAATATAAAGTCATGTTTATCGTAATTCTAATAAAATATTATTTTACCCACTGTATTGGAATATTAGTATGATTTTAAGTAATATGGAGTCTTTATCATCTTTATAGTTTATTTAATTTAGAATCTCTTGTATCTTTCTGTCCTAGAGGACTATAAGAGAAAAATGGGCTGATAACATCAAGTGTTGGAGCTGAATGAAGTTATGCAGAGAGCTTTGGGTAATGTGTTTTATTATATATTGCTTGTGTAATTTTTATTTCTTTATATTGTAATGGGCACACATGCCGTTACATTATTTATTTGAAAAATTAGACATTAAAAAGAAAAGTTCGCATATAAAGACATAAAAATTGAAAGTTAAAAGTCATTTAAATCCTATATATATATAATCGCACAGATGAAAAATTACTAAAAGAAAACTTTATTAAAAAAAAGAAAAAGTTTTAAGACTAAATTTTCAGCAAAAACTTAAAAGATTTAAAGATAAAAATATATCTTTAAGAATGTACAATAAATTAATTAATGCTATTGTAAAATGGAAATGATTATTTTAATTAGTCCAAGTGAACTAGCCTTTGGACATTTCAAAATGTATAAGTAAAGGTCAGATAGGAGAGAAAAAACAATGAAAACTAATAGCCAATAAAAGAAATCCCTCAGGAAACGGACCTCAATGAAAGGGTCATCATCATCATGGCATAATGTTGAGTTAATCCTCAAAATTAATATAAAAAGAAAAAGTTTGGAAATAAATTTGAGTGAAGAAAGAGCTGGGAGAGAAGATGGAGATGTGACAGCAGAGGTGCTATATGTGTTAGTGTGGAGAGAGTTGAAGGAGAAGGGATTGAAAAGTCGTACTTTTCAATCCCTTCAGTTTTGCTAAAAAGAAAGAGAAATGACATTGTTTTTCCTATATTGAGGACCACAGGACATTGGGGGAATTAACACTGGCTCCAAATGGCAAGCAACTATTAAGTATGGATTTTTAACACAGTAAGAACTTTAACTAATGAACTTTAATTCTAAAAAAGAAACTTTTCCAGTATGTTAAAACCGGAAGAACATTAGTTAATTAATGAACACTAAGTATAAACTTTCCCAGTATTTAAATTATTGCAATAGAAATTCCTATCTGACCAAACTAAATTATTAATAATTATTTTATTGAATGTATTATTATTTTTTGTAAATCATTTTCATTAATTTATTTTTTTTCCGTTTTTTTAAGTTTTTATGATTTTTTTTCTTTGCTGTTAAACTAAACTTTTGATAAATGTATAATTAGTCGGGCATGTATGGCTGCATAGATTTGTAAAGTTATATTAGTTTAATTAAGGGAGGGTTAATCTTAGGTTATTCATTTCATAGTTAAATTGGGTTAATCGATAGGATATACCGGTGTAATTAGTAAATGTATGAGGTCCGCTACGTGCAGGATCATGTGATACACTGCACTTGGGCAAAATAAGCCTATTTCTTATTGACCATCAGAGACATATAGTATTTCCTACTCCATGGATCACCCCTTTGCCTATGAAATGGGATTGTAAGTCGGCAAAAAGGACCACAATCCCTTCCTATGGAGTTTTTTTTATTTATTGTTCTTCTTGCCAGACAAATGTAACATTCCTGTACTGGATGAGAGACATTTTTTTTCTATAACCATGCTGTTCAGATGTGCATTCCTGATGGTATGGTATTGTGCTGTTATATTCATGCTGCATTGAATACATCGATATATCAGATAGATTGCCATTGGTTTGACTGCGAACTTTTGGCCTAAGGTTAAAAAAGGGATAGCATGTTTTTTTTCAAATGCAATCTATGTAGTCTATTCATACTCGACACTCTAATAAAATATTAAGTTCATCTGTGTGAACTTCTGAAATAAAAGTTTAAAACGTAAATTGAATTCTAAAATAAAAGTCAAAATGTAAGTTAAATTTTAAAGTAAAGTTCTAATGTTTTATAAAAAAAATTAAAGTAAACATACTAAGATAATAATGCTAAATTACATATATGTTTAATAAATGTTTGTGTGTGTTATTACTGGTAGTGGCTTATTTTTTTTATATTGAAAATATTTTTAAATAAGAATTCACATTTTATAAATCTCTGTGTCTCTCTTGAGCTAGTAGCATTGGGCTGATGGTCTGAATAAAATATATGTGTAAAAGTTGGATCTTTAACAGCGCATATCTGCCTACTCTATAAATTTTCTAGGTTCAAGTAGCCTAGTGGTGCTCTGTAGTGTAGATACGGTAAGACTCAATTGGTCTCCAGAAACCCCGATCATTATAATATGTTGTCATGCATGAACACAAGTTAGATATGTATTCCTTAATTCTTAGGATTACTAACTTTACCAGTCTGCAAATCTTGACTGTTCTATTGTTTTTTTATAATCTCACACCCAATGTGGGCTTTGAATATCAACAACCTGACCATGAAAAAATATTCTTTCTAGTATTACAGACTTATGCTAATTATCACACAGTTCAAGTAGCTTTATTTTTTTATTAGTGTATAATTTGGTCCATATTGTACTGATCATATTAACAATCATATATACTTGATTATTTTTGACATTGTCCAAGTAGTTATTTTACTATAATTTGGTGCATTTCATGAATGCAGGTGAATTATAAAAGTAATAAACAAGAAGCAAATGATTTAGTAATGGAAGCAGTAAACATTCATTCAGATGAGAGTTGACTGAAAATGGACTGATCAATAAAATTCAATAAAAAAGAATAGACTCAAATAAAAAATGGATAACAGTGTAAATGAGATTATAGAATTAGAAATAAATGACTATGACAATTTAATGCAGAGTTGTAAATTGAGTTATATGAGTAACTGGGTCCAGAAATGACCTTCAAAGAATCATGTAAAATAACATATATAATTATTAATTTTAAGATAAAGCAAACACAGTAGCTCATGGAGGTTGAAATGTTTACCAAAATGATGAAAGATGCAGAACAGAGACAAGATCAAAAAATGAAAAAGTCAGAATCAGAGGACAATGATAAAAGAATTAAAGAATTTGTCACTGAGTCAAAAAACAAATGATATAAAATTCAGAGCAGGAATAAGAAAAAATGAGAGATGCAGAGCAGAAAAAATAACAAAGGGTGAAAGAGACATAATAGAATTAGAGACAATTTACAAAGAAATTATGTAAAACATGATACAGAAACATGAATAAATGATAAAGAAAATTTGAGATTTAGCTAACAACCAGATACACCCAAATAAGCAGTTATATAACCTTAGAGCTAATCAAGAGCAGATGGAATATGATATTATAATGGTCAGCATGAAACTGGAGAAGGAAGTATTGAAGATAACACAGAAACTTCAGGAGGAAATTCAGAAGGATTTGCTAAAACTTCAAGGATCAGTAAATGATGTAACACAAATTCAAAAAAAGTCACATTTAAACCAATGCAAAGCTTGAAGAGCTAGAAAAATTTATACATCAGCAAACAGAGACAAACCAAAAAGATACTGAAAAAAGATAAAGCAAATCAAAGCAAATGTGGAAACAGAAATCACCAGAAAAATGAAAGAGTTGAGAGAAGTCATGATGACTAAAAGTGATTTTCTGAAAGAATATATAGAAGACTTATAGGGACAAGAGTTTTATGACAGGATGCTAAGAGAGATTGAAAGCATAATCAAGGACCTAAATGAACAATGAGACCCAAGTATAAACTGTATCAATGCAAAATAAACTAAAGTGAAAAGAATAGAGATTGAGAAAAAATAAGTATAGAAAATGAAAAGAAACAAAATTTGAAACAATAAACTACAAAGTTAATAAAACAAATGGATGTGATTCAATATCATACGGATTGAGTTAATGCTGATTTAAATATTGATTTGGACCATTGATATAAACAAAAATGACCAAATAAAATGGCATTGTTTATTGAGTTGAGGATAAATGAATTCCTTATTTACAAAAGGTATTTGCTTTCTATACAAAGGATTATGATTTCACCAGCCATTCATATGATCTTGTACATAACATAACAGATGCTTATAGAATTAAAAGTCATATTACTGAATTTGAGAAAAGGAATGATGATAGCAACATTTTAGAAGAGAAATTGGTCAACAGTGAATGTGTAGTTCAATGAATTCACCATGAAGAACTAAGTAATGTGAGAGAATTTCACCCCATATTTGCATTGCATTTAAATTTGAAACACAACCTTCAAAAGCAGTTTTATCCATGGCAATTGCAGTAGAAAAGGGTGTCAAAGCACAACAATTAATCACATCATCCTATGAGATTTCTCAAAAAAACATATAAAATATTAATGTTATTAAGGCTAATTCTAAAAAATATTATATATCAAAAAAACAGGAAACTTCTGTAGTTACTATTAAAAAGATAAAATTGAAATAAGATTGGAAATGGATAAAGGAGATGAAAAGTTGATTAAACTAGTTGATAAGTCATATAACCAAGGAGCAAAATCGAGCAACAAATGTAGTGTTAAAGAAATGGCCAAAATAAATACTGTCATGAACTTTGTCAATATTCTGAAGGACTGATCATATGTGAGCTGACTAACCTAAACTTCACACTGAAACTGTAATAATGTTCAAGGCTAAATGGGTTTGTAAGTAATCATTAAAAACAATCCCAATATTAATACAATCAACAATTTCAAACTGTTGTCAAGGCAATCTCCTTTAAACCATAAAGATGGAATCCTCCTTTTATTAATGGCCTAATATACTTATATAGATACTAAAGATTGCAACTTGAAAACAGACATTGAAATTACTGATACAAAGAAGTTTAAATACAAACAGGTAAATATAACTTATTCTGAATGCAGACTAATAAATAGTCAATTACAACATTACAAGCTACAATTATAAATTTCAAATTGCACCCAAAGTATTTCTTAAATAATAAGTGTAATAATGCTCAAAGCTAAATGGATTTGTAACCTTTGAGCATTATTACACTTCATTTAAGTAATACTTTGGGTGCAATTTGTAATTTATAATTGCAGTTTGTAATGTTGTAATGGACTATTTATTAGTCTGCATTCAGAATAGGTTGTATTTACCTGTTTAAACAAGTTTATTTAAACTTCTTTTTATCGATAATTTCAAGGTCTGTGATCTAGTTGCAATCTTTAGGGTCTATATAAGGAATATTGGAATAATATAGGTCATAGAGATAGATTATTTTTATCTTGTATTCAAACTTCAATTGATTTATACATTTATATTTCTATATTTAAAATTCATGGATATTATGGATCACCTATAATCACATGTGTATATTAAGTGCTTATATAATCCTTTTATTATAATTCTAATAAAATTTTATTTTACCCAATGACAATGGAATATTAATATGATTTTAATATAGTGTCTTAATAGTATTTATCCTCCTGGCCTAGAATAATATAAGAGAAGAATATGCTGATTGTATCAACTTGCTATAACCAAGTTCAGATATGCAGGGAATCATAGATAATCATGGTTATTTTAAGTTATTTATGTAATATTTATTTTTTTATATGTGGCATTCACATATACACAATGTAGATAGTTATTTCCTAGTTCTTAGGATTAACTTTACTAGGCTGCAAATTTGGACTAGCATAATACAAAAGTTGATGTTTTTGAAAAAATAACTAATTGGAAACAGAGAATATTATTTTTTAGTTTTGGAGGAAATCTGTTACAATAAAATTAAAAGTTTTCTTAGATATTAACAACTGTTTTAATCATCACCCCTGATCCAAATTCATGGCTAATAAGCACCTAGTTTTATTTTTAAATAGTTTTTTTTAATCATTTAAATTTTAAAAAAATAATATTTGATGGAATGTGAAGTTATTTAAAAATTTATTTAATTTTATTAACATCTTATAAATGGCATTTGTTCAACACGTCTAAATTGTAAATAATATTTATTTTTCAGATTTTAATGTAAAAAAAGTTTTACCATATTATCTTTCCAAATTTTAAAGATTTTTAATAAAAACATAAATTCAATAAATTATATTAGATTAAAAAATAAAATATCAACTTTACAAATAAAAAAATAACTAATAAAAAAATAAACAATAACAAAAGTCTGTTTTAACATCCAAGATAAAAAATATATTTTATTGAAAAAAGAATTGTACAAAAATTAATATATTTAATATATATTGTTAAAACATAAATTCAAATAAGAAAACTCTTTTTAAGATATTAAAGTTTAATGTATAATTACTAAAAAACAACAAAAAATAATATTAAATATTAGATAGATGTTTCTATTTCATTTCCTGTTTGACATCAGCAAATTTCCAATTGACTAGTTTTCTGATAAAAAATTCTATATTCAAATAAAATTTAATTATAAATGTCAAGTACTTATTTAAATATAACAATTTCATAATTTTATAAATAAAAAATAAATGAATTATACATAAATTTATTGTTTTGTTTTCATAATGCTGCACACATGCTATATTATACTTTTGCCATTTTAGTTTACTCTTATTGTTTTTCATTCATTCTAGATTCTCTAATATTTTTGATTCTCAGTAGCTTTTGATATCTAAGTATTTTAACTAAAACTCATAAATCACAAAAAATATTTTAATTAAAATATCTAATAACAATCATTTAAAAAAATTAATATTAAGTATTTTTATAATTATTTTTTACTGCGAATGTTAAATCTGTCTGCAAGGAAATATAAAGTAAATTGAAAAAAATAAAAATAATAATTTGAGATCTTAAACATCATAAAAACACTCATTTTTATGGTAGGCTTTAGTATTACAATATATTAAATTCTGAAAATAAGAAGTAAAAATAAAGAGTTAATTCCTTAATGTTGTAAATAATAATTTAAGCACATATCCATTACATAAGCAATATATATTAAAGCTTTAACTTTAAGACTATGCACCTAAATATGACAATAGGGATTTCTACAAATCTTTAACACAAGATTAATGACTGTAAAAGACAAGAGTGGCCACTCTTATCTTCAACCTTCTTTTTAATTATGTAGGCAAATCTAAAGCATTTTCATTTGTGAGTGTAAAGCTATTGAACACTTCACTGATTAAGTCTACAATTTCTATTACAACCTAACATTCACAAAAATTTTCAATTTACAGTGAGTTAGTGTAAAGCTCTTATGATTAGAACAATTTTAAGACAATTTAAAGTTGTAAATAATAATTTGTTAAGTGCATACTCATTACCAAATTGTGGACTTAATCAATGAAGTATTCAATAGCTTCATGCTCACAAATCAAAATGCTTTTGATTTGTCTATATAATTAAAAAGTAAGTTGAAAATAAGAGGGGCCACTCTTGTCTTTTAAAGTCATTAATCTTGTGTTAAAGATTTGTAGAGGTCCCTACTGTTATATTTAGGTGCATAGTCTTAAAGTTATAGCCTTAATATATATTGCTTAAATCCTTCATCTAATTTTTATCTGTTTTCAGAATTTAATATTTTGCTAAACATTTTCATATTTGACAATCTTTTAAAAAAATGTAATAAAATATGTCTTAATATTTTTATTTATGTTTTGTTACTGCTAAGAAAAATATTTTAAAGACTTTTTTCTTTTGCATGACACTAATAAACAACATGGTTGGTTATCATTCTTTAATTAAAGAAAATCTTACAGTCTGATTAATTAATTTTTTCCTTGGATTCAAATGGGATCAGTAAACCTAACTGGCTTAAAGCTAGCCCTGCAATAATAATTGCATATGATTCATTTTCACAACATGCACAATAATCACATAAAAAATAATTCAAAAATTAACAAATTGGAATGTATATTTCTGTCACAGAACATATAATTTTGATGTGTGCATGAATGTACCATGTTGATGCAGAAATAAGCATAATTAAAATAACATTAATATACAGAATATGTTCTACACTGTGCTTAAATTTAATACTGACATGGTAATCCTTTTGATTCCTTGCTGTTTCATCTTTAACCTGATTTCCAACCCATCTGTACTATGTTTAAACCCTATTAAGATAAAATATTTAAAATAAATGTATAAATGTACTATAATGGCTACTTGTACAGCATTATGTATATACAAATGAACACTGTATACATATGCTATATTAAATGATTCAGCATATATAATTGTTTAAATTTATTCCTTATGAAGAAAGAAATTTATATTACATATTCAATATTAAAAGTCAATTTATTAATTTTAGTTAAACTATAAAATCATATGTAGACATATAATTTACTCTGTATAATATTACATATATAGGGTGTCATGAGTTAGGTTTATTAAAATTTATTTTTATCAATTAAAGACAAAAATAGGTGTAAACAAATTGGTAAAACTACTGCAACTGTGATCAAATCTATCTAAAAATTTTGTAATTGCTGTAAATTAATGTATTTTCAATAAATTGGGTATGCAATAAATTCACTGGACTGGCGCTATTGTAATTCTTGAGAGTAATTTTGATGCCTTGAAAATTTAAACAAAAGTTTCAAAATCAATTTTTGCAATCTTTGAATTTTAAATGCAAAACTTAGAGTTAAGGGGTTTTCAGGAAAAATAAATTTTTTGTGAGAAAGTGATTGAGCCTCAAACATATAAATAGGCTATATTTTCAGCTGGGAAGAGGGGGGGACACCATTTCATATAAGTGTTTGCCAACCTATTCAACTTCAGTCTACATTTTAAATGTCTGGCTAAAGAAAGCCTTTTGCTGCTTCTCCATGGGGAGAATGACAGTTTATGGTCTGCCAATGTCCTGAACAACTTAAACACTGCCATATGAATCATCTTACAACAGCATTGCCAGATGGAGAAGAAGACACCATTAACCAGCCCAAGAAGTATCATCACCACACCTGAAGTGTGAGCACTTGTATGTCCAGCTGGATAAATAATTGGTAACTAAAGGTCAAAACTGCAGAGCTCTGTGTCTATCATTAGTCTGTGTCAATTATTATTTAATTTTAAAACTTTGCATATAAATTCCAAACTAGCTAAATGTAATTTAATGTAACATTTTCTAAATATTTGAATTAATATTATTCTAAACTATATTTAAATTAAGCTTTCTTTTAAATTGTGTTACTTTGCCTACATACTTTTGTAAAACTTAATTGATTTAAAATTATTCTCTTTATTTTCCACTGTGATTGTACCAATACTTTTCTTTTTTATTATTTTAAAATCTTTTAATATATTTATTGTATTCCAATGCTTTGAAACAGCAAGCTTTTAAATATTAATACAATTCAGAGAATATATAATTTCAAAGTATCTTTGTATAATTATTTTCTAAATGTTGCCATTTTGTGCACACTGTTTCAAAATCCTATACTTGTAATAATAATGAATCTCTCTGCTCTTGTTATTGTTATTATTTTAGTAATTTATTTGATATAGAGGCATAATGTGGCTTGCTTTTAATAATACCAGCAGAAGTTTTGATTTTATGTTATAATAGATATTAATCTATCCTTGAGGACAGTTAAAAATATATTTATTCATTAATTCATTTAATAAGACCTTTCAAATATACTCTTCCCTCCTTAAGTAATAATTAATAATGTATAGGTTGCAATGTGATAACAAGATTAGTAATATCCTTAACTCCTTTAGTAATGTATATATTGTAATGCTAGTTAAAAATTGGCTTCTATTAGTAAGGCTAATCAAAGCTATTGTTTGGGTGCATATGATTTTATGTGCCTTCTTTCTTGTTTGGTGGATCAGATAGTATATATTAAATAAGTAGTAACATTTTACTTGCTCTTATTAAAGATGGGACTCCAGTTAAACCATAACATTTTTTCTTTTGGGGAAGTGCATCAGCAAACCCTGACTTAGAAAACCAAGCAAGCATGTAAGATGCCCCCACATCAAACTCTAAATGTTCACCTTGTAAGCACCATGATGCTCAGTCTCAGGGTACCAGTGTTTGTTCACAAAAACCCTTGAATCCAATAATCTGTCTGCAGGGTGACTTTCTGATTAATATTTGCCTGTGCCATAGAATATTGGACACTTAGAGCAGCCAAGTCTTTGGGTTCCATCATTTAATGTTTAGCATTAGTCTGAAAAGATATCTTGATGTCTTAATTCAATCTATATTGTTGAGCTAGTTTATATGTTCATGCTCTTTATCAAAATATGAGTATATTGTAATATGTTAGTAGATAGTTTGCCAACGGTTAGTATAATTACTTAATAAATAGCAACTACAAGTTGGCATATTTATTAATGGAACAATCTCTATCATTTATGTACATACAAACATTGTTTATTTAACTTATTAGGTGAGAGCAAAATTATGTCTCTATCATTTACTGTAAACACTTACATACATGTCCTACACATATGAATCATGTTTTTTATTTTATTTTGTGTCATTTATTAATAAATATATGTTAACAATATTTTGGTTTCATATTATTTCTCATTACCCAAATTCCAATCCAATTCAATCCTAGTTAGATCAAAAATATTCATGAACAATCTATGCATTAATGGTAAATTAGAAACATTAACTTGCATGTACCACTGTTAGTTTGTTATAATTTAGTTAATTTGCATGTGTTTAACCCTTGAGCCTCATGTTCTTTCTGACCTATGTTAGCCACAAAAAAGGGGTATACGAATGTGCTTTCAAGTGTGACATCCAGAAGGTATTGAGTCTTGGAGCACAGGTGAATGAGTTGAAGCATGGTCAGACTAGGGATGTCACTATCTTGTACTGGTCAGCTTTGGTCTCTTTGTCTGGATTCTGTTATGTGAATGTAGAAACTTGACTGTTACAATATCAAATTTTGTAATCAATAATAAATAAAAATAATTTGTTATCTATATAAATATATAAAATGTGTGTTTTGTATTTGTCACTCATTATAAAATCTGATGATAGTCAAGGGTTGGTGGCTGAGTGGTCAGCATGGCTGCCTTACAAGCAATTGTTCCCGGGTTCACAGTTTTGCTTCTTGGCCAATGCTTTGACACATAAAAAAAAAAAAAAAAGATGATAAATTTATCATTATGAGAAACTTCTTTAAAATAAAAACAAAAAAAAGCTAAAAATATGAAATGTTTTTGCCAATAAGATAAAACAAAATATAATTGAATATATAAAATCCTTATTTTTAAGAAATTATATATTTAAAGAATTTACAATACCAATTCATGATCTGTTGTCAATTTTTTATAAGAATAATATATTTTTAGAAATAAGTTCGAAAATTTAAAGTTTTATTATATTTAATTATTTTAATTGTAACAAAATGTGCACGTTACTAAAAGCAAGACCCAAGACAACCATTCTACTTACCTAGTGATAAAGGCTATACTGCATATTTATGTAAATATAGGATGATGTCACAATATCAATTATTGCATTAAAAATTAATGTTCTATTGCCCATATTTTAATCATTGAAATTAAAAAGTAATACTTTTTATGATTAGATGAAATATACTTTGCTACATTATAAACTTTACAAAAGTGATATGCTGAAGGCAGATATGTTATAGATGAATCATGGTGTAGTAGTTTGACATGTACCTTTATCTCTACATCATCATCCTGGAATACAAATGCAGATGGAAAATTAAAACGTTTTCAAGTGACAGGATTTTGTAACTAGACTAAGAATATTTTTTTAGATATTTAACGCTTAATCAATTTACAAATTCATTCAAATCTTTACTTGTAAGTAGTTAATTATTTTTATAACTACTTACAAATATTTATAAAACAAGAATAGTCCAAAACACAATTGGACTATCTTACTTTAATATTGCATTATTTTTTCTCAGCAGAGAGATGTTGAAGAAATCTTTTTCCTGCAATGAGTATTTAAGTCTGTTTTATCTATATATATAATGTGCTGCAACAATGAATATATGTTATTTTTTTAACAATAAACATTTTAAAATATTTAAATAGATAAAGTATATAACTAACAGTATTACAATATTTGCTATTACCATATAATACATAGCGTGCTTATATGTGTGTTAAAAACAATTCATAAAGAAAAAGAAAAATATTTCCTTTCTAAAAAAAAAAAAAATTGATATATCAAACGATCTAATTAGAAATATAATTAGGGTATAATTTAAAGATTTTTTTAACCTTCTGGGAAAAAAATACAAAACGCTAAGGTTATTATTGAAACATAAAATCACCCAACCTTTTCAAACAAATAAAACCTTTAGCAATTATAATTTAAAAAAGACATTTCAATCTGGCAAACAATTAACATTTTTTGTGTATACAAAACATGCACTCACACACTGGTAAGTATTATTATTTTATCTGTTTTATATATTTGTGATAAGTTTGTTTTTTTATAAAAATAAATAAAATAAAAAAAACATATATGTGATAAGTTGTTCTGGTCAAGTAATGCTCCGGTTTAAAGCAATCTGTGAAAACCTTTTCTTTTTTTAATCGCTTTTTTTTATGTCGAAGTTTTTTTGTTATTGTCTTAAAAAAATTCTACTTTTCTTGTCTTTCCATTGCACTTTTTTTAATCGTTTATTTTATGCAATTTATATTTTATCTATCTATTCCTTTATTACCTGCATATCTTTTTATTCATTTATCTATTTGATTTTTTTTGTCACGTTTTTTCCCCCTCTAACAAGCATATAATCGAATATAAGAATGATCCAAGCTAAAAATTTTAAATACAAATATATTTTTGTGATTTTATATTTTTTATAAAGATTTGCGTATTTAATTTTCAAAATAACAATATTAAGATAATCTTTGAAATTATGAAATGACATCTATTTAAAAAATATACAATATATATATATATATTCGAAATGCTGACGTTTGTCATCTTCAAATCTCATACAGAATGTAATCAAAGCCATATGACTATTTAAAGTACTTTCTATTTATTTAAGTTATAAAACCAAGCTCAAATCATAGCAAATGATGAAGTCGACTGCGAATTCTTTTGTTACGACCTTGTAATTAAGTTTTTATTTTATTTTATTTTTTTATGATTTAAATAAAGTTTCATTAATTAAATTTAAAAAAATATTCAAAATGTAAATAATTAAAACAAATGAAAAACTATTAGTTAATAAATTATATAGCTGAAATTTCTATCTAATGTCAGAATAACTACACATTAAGGTAACATAATCCAATATTAACATTTTTTAAATATTGATATTAGTTTACCATTGCTTTTCATTTCATTCGTGTAATTTATTCTCGCATCTTAATTTTAGAGTTAAATAAATTTTATGTGAATTTTTATTTCTTTTTTATTAAAAAGAAGTCAATATAACAAATTATAAGTAGATATGTTCATTACAGATAATATGCAGATTATATATGATAGTTTTTTTTGCTTAATTGTTACTACATGAATATAATCATTTGTTAGTTTAGATATTGTAATATCTATCTGCCTGCCTATGTATATTGTAACATTCTTCATGTTTACTTGTTTCTGGTAGGCCAACTTTTGCACACTATGAAGTGAAAGTTAATCAAGCTATAGAGAAAAAAATATCTCCTTCCTATTTTCAAAATCATAGCTATATTTCATGATTAACTGGCCTACTAATTATTGCAACCGGAATTGCCAACGAAGGCAGTTTTAATTTATAAGATGGCACCATAGTCAATAGACTCCTAACTTCCCCAAATCTCATAAATTTGATGCAAATAACTAAAAAGATCGGGGTTATAATTTCCTGTAACTTCATTTCTTTTTTTAGAGAATATTATTCCCGGGTCTTAATCATCAAATATTGGCAAAGATAAATTATACACTCAAATATTAAGAAACTAACATTAATAAATTTAATAACTATCATTAATAATGTACAATGAATAGTTGATATTAGAAATAAATATTTTTATTCTAACAAATTAAAATATTAAAAAAACATTACTAATTAATTGGAAAGACTATATGCACGCTAATCCAGACATTAAATCAACTAACTAAAACAGTTTAGTAATTAAAGTTCACTTAAGTTTTTTCCAGAAAGTTCTTTGAATGATAATTCTGCAAATGTCTCTATTAGTAGTAATATTATAAGCTTATAGGAAGGATTGTTTGCAAATGCTTAATTTAGTTACAATCAGGATATGAATAATCTTACCGATAAGTTTTGTAGTACATATTTTGAAAAGCTCATTAAAGTTAACTAGTTTTCCTCTGTCAACATTTTGTAGGTTCTTGGTCTATCCTAATGGCTAGACTTGACGGTTTTTTCGTGAGTGACTTATACGATGAAAGGTATCTATAAACACATCGGTTCCACTCTGCATGATGATCTACCTCAGCATATGAGTAATGGTAGTCCTGCATATGAGTAGTCCAGGATAAGATATTTTCTCTATCCTGGATGTAATCATTAAGGAAAATACAAAGATCCAGTTTTTCTGACTTTTTATGGTCGCGATTCATTTTTAGACTTCCCTGCGCATCTACTTTCTTTTGTTCTTTTATCAGAATACCAGATGATAATCTAGTACATTATTTCTTAAATTTAAGTTACAAAGTCTTTTTTATTTCAGGATAATTCTGCCATCTTTAATTAGCTTCCAAAAAAAAGGTTTAATGATTGTAATCTTTTACTTCAGAATTTTTTTCGTTTTATTTGTCTGGATTAGTAATTGGCATGTCATTTATTCTTTCCAATTTTAACACTTATTTTTAATCAAAGTAATAATAATTTGAAACAAAAAAATCAACTCTCATTGTATGTTTTTTAAAAAAAAATTACACAAACTAAAAAAAAATAAAATTGTGTCTTTTTAATAAGATCTTTATATTTACTTTTTTTTTAGCCCATAAATATTTTAAATGCCAATATATTTGGACCATCTATTTGTAGACTGTAGAATATATATATATGAGGCAGGTTAGAAAGTAACCAAAAGTACTTTTGCAGATTTAAGGATTGTTTGTAATTGTTTGTAAAACATTAAAAATATTATTTCAATTATAATTACGATATTGTTTTTAATTAACGGATATTTTATTTATTTTACATATATTGAACACAATGGATTCAAGTAATTATATATATATATATATATATATATTGTAGTAAACACACTCTTCTTCAGTCTATGATTAAATAATATTCTATATGAGATCACCTATTCTTTAAGCTTTTGTTGTTTATAAGTTTACTCTTTCCAACATTGGTGAAATTCAGTATAAAATTAAAATAATGGCCAGATAAATGTATGAGATTAATAGTTATTATCAGCTGCCTAATATATTGATTTTTCTCTACATTTCTACCAATGTTAGGCAGATAAAATTTATAAACATCAAAAGCTTAAAGAAAATGAGATTCATTCTATTCTTGATTTTTGTCTAAATATGCAGAATATTATTTATTCATAGCCAAAGAGAGAGTGGTTTTTACCCTATAATGTATATAATAGTAAATAAAAAAGAACAATTATTTGGATTGCCCATCAAATAAAGTATATACTAATCAAAAAACAACAGAAAAATATTGATAATGAAAATAATTGGAAACAACTTATATTTATTTATTGAGATATCAATTCTAATAAATCAATACATTCTTTCAACAATTTTTTTTATTTATATGTACTTTTATAAATCAATATACATAGAAGAATAAGTTTATTGAGTATTTGTCAAGTTTATATAATTTGAAATTACATTCATGATACATATATATTATTTCATTTCTAATTAACTCTTAAGCACCATATAGATTGCTAAATTTACTTTATTAATTATAATCATTAATCAAAGGCAAAACTCTCCATACAGTAGTGCCACCCTGTGCCAAGCAGAGTAATCAATGGGCATCCATTGATTACTCTGCTTGGCACAGGGTGGCACTACTGTATGGAGAGTTTTGCCTTTGTTTATAACAATTATGTGCTAGTATAGAGAAGGTGATCATGTGATATAATCATTAATATTCAAATATATCAATAATAAATTAATGCACATATTTTATATATAATTTATATACAAGAGAATGTCCATTACCCATATTTTTCCATAATAATGTAGCTTAGTGAATACATTGAGAATGATATTTACTAAACTATTTGCTACTTAAAAGTGATAAAAGAAAAGTTTGTTAACAGCTAAATACAAAAGTATAAAATAAAATAGTTAATTAAAATTCATAACAAAGTTCTCACACATTTATAATTAAATGATAAATAGATTTTATACAATCATTAGTTGATATTTAAACTAAATTTTGTAAATTAAATCTAATAGAGCATACCATTCTTAGTGTGAGAGTGTTTAACAAATAAGGTGTATAGATTTATCATTGTTTGAGTCAAGCAAAATCTTAATTTAATTCTGTGAAGTTATTAATGGTAGAAGGTAGATGAAAAAAAATGTCAAATTAATTTGAATTTACATATATTTAAAGATTTTATGTAGCCTTATCCAAAATCATGTATATGTATAAACAAGGTTTGATATAACACACATCAAAGCACTAGTTTCATCTATCTAAATATATATGTGTGTGTATTTTTACACATGAATAATATTGAGTATTTTCAGATTTTAATTACTCAAATGTTGGAAATCTTCCAAATAAAATATAATTTATAAAGCCTTAGCAAACTATTCCAACTAGATTAAAAACATGTAATATTTCATTAGAAATTATTTAATTATAGTGTTCAGTAAACTTTGAATGTGTAAGCATTGAAATAAGATATAAATTCTTCTTTAGATTAGCATTTACACATATAAATTATTTCTTAAAATATATCTAGTTTAAGAATATCGTTCTGAAATAATAAGAGGATGAAAAATACTTAGTGTTTTTCTGTGTGTTGTGATGATGATATTTCTTTTAGTTGTAATGATTTTAGAAAAATTTTAAACTATATTTAGACTTTTCAAATAGAATTGACTGTTAGTATTAAGCCACAAATTAATATATAAAATAATATTTCAAGTATATTGTTTTTCTCTCTTCTTCAGGTGTTTCTGGCCTAACATTTGACAGTATTAGCATGGGAATTGAATCTGGGACTTTTATATTCATAAATATTACATTTAAGTGGCACTTTAATCAAGTAGGCTATTCTGTCTAGGTAATTGGCCAATAGAAATTTTGTATTCTTATCTATGAGAATCCATCTGACTTCTTTTTTTTCTTAATAGCAAAGTTAATTAATGATTTTCGGATATTAAGAATTATAAACTGTCGTTTGGAACCATTTACCATTGTAATGTCAACAGCTTCTTTAATTTTTTTTCTTCCTTCCTTCTCTTTCCTATCCAATACTTTTTATTTTTTTCCAATCAAACATAAATTGATACATACATGGATGGCTACTTTAGATATATGTTTTCTTTTGATCATCAGTTTGTCTATTTTAATTGCTTTTTACTTTCACGGATTTTGTTTTTCAATATTTCAAACTTAGGTTTTGTAGATATTATGATTTCTTGTAGTGTGCTTTAGCTTTGTAAAACTTTTTATTAAACCACTAAACATCACATGATTACTATCTACTGTATGGAGAATTTTGCTTTGTTTTGAATTTTTTTAAAACTTTTTATGTTATATTATTTTCATATTTTCTTTAGTTTGTCGGTCTACAGTATCTAAAAGTTTTTTAATGTTTTATGTTATTGTCTATGATGCATAATAAATCATTCTTTATGAGAGTTTTATTTAGGTCTTTTCTTTTTCCTAACTACTGCTTTCTGAACAACCTTTTTTTTTTGCACTGTTCTATAGTGATAATATAACTTCATATTTTATATTTATGTTATGATTGAATGTATATGCAAAGAATCTCACAGGTGTTTGTGTTTTTTTTGTAAACTTTAGTTTTGATTTTGTCATGAAGAAATACAAAAACATCTAAGAATACCATTTTTTGTAGGCTGATTAATTTAATTAAAGTGGATATTATTGATATGTGTCCAGAATGTTTGTAATGATGTTTTACCAAGTAACCTGGTCATACAATATTTTTATCACCAACTTAGCAAAGCCAGATTTTAAATGGCAATTAAGGAGTGTTTATAGCTGTTGTTTCAAGTTATTCCATGTAGATATTGATAATCAGGGGTGATATTGGTAAACCCATAGCCATTCTTTAATTTTGTTGGAAAAATTATCTACAGTATTGAAAGTATTTTGTTTATGCAAAATATTATCAATAGAAAAAAGTTATTCTGGCTTGTAAGCTATTATCGTCATTTAATATTTTTCTTACAATACACTATGATTCCTCATTATAAACTTTCTAAACTTTCTACATCAAAGCTTAACAATATATCTCTGTTCTTTCAATTTTCATATTTTTAATTAATTTCACAAAATGTTTATAAACTTTAAAAAAGGAATATATTTTGACAAGATAAATTTTAAGAACTGGCAATAGGTTCTTAATGAAACACCGTCCATATGGATTTTAAATAGAACATAAAGATGGAGAATTTTGTTGAAATGTAATGTTATTTGGTTTTTGTTTTTTGAATCAGTAAAATACCTGTGATGTTTCTGACTAATGCTTGTAATTTTGTTTCTGTCTAAGTGGCTAAGTATTACTAAGTAATTTATTTCTAAGCATCAAGTTAAAGAAAGGACCTCTGGACTATGTATACTGTTTACGGAAAAATTATCATGTAGCTAATGATTTTGCTTAACTGATATTATGTGTATATTTCTCGCATTATATAAACCTCAAAAACATTTACTTACATCATTAATCTTTACTTTAGTTATTATCTATAAAACTTACAAACACATATATCTATTTTTTAATTTATATTATTATTGTATATACATGCGTGATATTAAAAAAAGAGTGAAGATTATTAATAAGTAATGATTTTAAATATAATCATGTAAGATTACAAACATATGAATTAAATCTAAAGTTAGATTTAAGAATTAGATATTATCATTATTACACATAAAATAACTATAAGTAACAGAACTGGAAGTACAATCCATAGACATTGAACTTCAGAGTGTGCTTGGACAGACGGACGGACGGACAGACAGACAGACAGACAGACAGACAGACAGACAGACAGACAGACAGATAGATAGATAGATAGATAGATAGATAGATAGATAGATAGATAGATAGATAGATAGATAGATAGATAGATAGATAGATAGATAGATAGATAGATAGATAGATAGATAGATAGATAGATATTTTCATGGATTTAATAGATAGATAGATAGATAGATAGATAGATAGATAGATAGATAGATAGATAGATAGATAGATAGATAGATAGATAGATAGATAGATAGATAGATAGATAGATAGATAGATAGATAGATAGATAGATATTTTTATGGATTTATATAGATTTATTATTATAATGAAAATAATTGAAAATCAATTAATCATATTCATGTAAACAAAAAATGAGTTTTTGAATCCTCATATGTGTAAAAAGAGCTGTCTGGATTTAAATCCACATAACAGCTTGGGTTAGATAAAAGAGAATCTCTTTTTTTTTGTATTTGAACCAGAATAAAAGGCTAATATGTTACTAAAAAAAACTATCAATTAGTGATTGATAGTTTCCTAGAAACAACAAAAGAAAAATTTCCTTGTTTTTTTTTTTCATGAATGTATTCACTTAATTTTCATTATTTACATCATATATAAAATCCTAGCAACATCAAAAGTAAAGTTGTTGTTTTTTTGGATATTTACATTAATGTAATCCTTAATATTTCATTATTTGCATCATATATTTATATATATATGTGTATCAACTAAACCTTAAAGATATCTCAAAATTAAAATTAAAATCTTCTATAAATTAGATGTAGACATATGGCACGATTCTTTTGATGATCATTTTTAAATCTCTGGCATCACATTGTCTCTTTAAAAAATACATTGTAAATATGTTACAGCTATATATGTCTCAATTTACTAAGGAAAGCAATCAACATCTTTTGAAGATAGACATAGATATATAACACTCATTTAGATCAGGGGTGGTCAAATAGTGGCCTGTGGGCCACATGTGGCCTGGTAAGAGTTTTTTGTGGTCCATCAAGACAGTCAGAAAATTCTGCCTTAAACCAAGATTTCCTTCCAATGTGTGACTGATTCAACTCATATTTTCCACTAGAATGGCCATGTCAACATGCATGCGCAATGTACATACATTGCACAGTGCTTTTCCAGTTGATCTGGTTAATTTCAATTTTGTCTTTGCAACAGTAAATATATAAAATTTCCAACTTTAGTGAAACCATGAACCCTCTGAAAAAATGTAAAATTGGGGATGAATGCCATGTGTTTAATGAAGAATGGACAAATAAATATTTCTTTGATAATACAGGGAATAACGCAATGTGTTTATTGTGCCATAAAATAATAGCTGTATTTAAGTAGTACAAGCTGAAATGACATCATGAAACAAAACATAGTTAATATGGATGCAAACTTTCCAAGGAAGAATGCAAAATAAAAGCTGTGGAGTATGTGAAAAGACTGAAGAAGCAAAACATTATTTACGCATCAATCAACACTTCAAAATAGTGATACAGAAGCAAGTATCATGGTAGCCTACAATCTTGCTAAATGCAACAACCCTTTTTCAGATGCTGAGTTTATTAAGCAATGTTTGGTAGAGGATACAAGTGTATTGTGTCCTGATGTGAGAAGCAAATTTTAAAGCATTTCATTGTCAAAAAAAACTCAATTGGTGACAAACTCACAGAAAAGCTAAAGACTGTGAGCAAAGATTTTGTTTGATTTTCTTTGGCACTGGATGAGAGCACAGATAATGAAGACACTGCACAATTATTTATCTTTATCCATGGAATTGAATGAAAATTTCATAATCACAGAAAAATTACTTGGCCTAGAATTAATGAAAGATAGAACCACTGGTCATTAATTGCTGGTGTGTGCTGTGAATTGAATGGTGAAAAGTGGCTTGTCCTAGAACAAAATGGCAAGCATTACAAGATATGGGACCAGAGCTTTCAGTGGAAAAAGTGGAGGTATGGTTAAGCTTTTAAAAAACAAGTTACAAGTCCAAGACACACTCAGTGATATCTTGTCTTTTCATTGCATTTTGCATTAGGAGAGCCTTTGTAAAGCTGCACTTGACTTAAAACATGTGGTATATCCTATTGTTAGTGTGGTGAACACAATCAGAGCAAGGGCAATCCACCATAGACAGTTCAAATCTTTTCTTGAGGATGTGAAGGAAAAGCATGAAGACATAATTTACCACAACAGTGTGAGGTGGTTGAGCCTGGGCAAAGTGATAAAAAGAGGCTAGGCATTGTAGACTGAAATACTCTTATTTCTGGGCATGAAGGAGATATCTCATGATTTCATTACAAAAGATGTGAAGAGTGGAGTTACGAGATGATGTATTTGAGAAATTGAATGAACTGAATGTGACATTGTGGAGAAAGGGGTTGTTTGCACATAAAATGTGGAACCATGTAAAATCATTCAAAGCAAAACTAGGTCTATTTGCAAGGCAAGCAGGTGAAGGCAATTTTTATCATTTCCCTTTATAGGAAAACAGAAAGTGCCTGAAAGTGTTTCTGCTAACATTACGGATCATCCACAGAGTTTAAAGGATGAGTTCACAAAAAGATTTCAGAACTTTTGACCTAAATTCAGTTGCTCTCTTATCCCATTACTGCTGATATTAACACATCATCTGAGGAGCTGCAGCTTGAACTCATTGACATGCAATCAGATCACACTATAAAAGAAATGTGTAATGCTGTGACATTAGTTGACTTTTACAAATCTTTGTCTGCTGAAAAATTTCCATGTATGAAGAAATTTGCTGGGAAAATGTTCTTTATGTTTGGGTCTAAATATATTTGTGAGTAAAGTTTTTCTTGCTTGAATATCAACAAAAATATAAAAATGTGCTCTTTGACAGACATTAACTTGCAAGCTGTGTTGAGAATCTCAACAAGCAATCTCACTCCTGATTTCAAAAAAAATGTAGAAAAGTGTAAGAGGATACATTTGTCTCATTAAACTGATTCTAAAATTTAAATATGTTTGCAGCTATAGATATAAATGGAATAAAACTGTCACTATTTTATTTCATTTATATTTATTGATTTTATGGTACAATTTATACCTTTCTGAAATGCAAAGTTAACTAATGAATGCAATCATTTTAAAAGGTGTGACTCTCTGCTAACCTCCACTTCCACAAAGTGGCTCAAGCCAAAACAATTTCCCATCCCTGATTTAGATAGATACTCTTTATATATGCAATATTTATAATCATCCTATATAAACTATCCCTGCACAAATCTTGATCTTTTATTAAATATTAATAATATCATTTGTTGCTTTTGAAGATAAGTAGCTATGAATAGAGCAGAGTCTCAAATTTTACAATGTATGGCTTTCAACAATAAGCATATAGTTGATGACGCAAGCAAAAAAAACATTCAATTTAGATAGTGCACATTTCCCTATAATCTGTATAAACTAGGTCATCATTATTGGAATTCAGTTTTCCAATGGAGTTTTAAGAAATACTTACTAAGATCAGTTTTTGGAAAGTCTAAAAAAAATAATACCAATTTATCCATCCCCTTTTACTTCTATAAAATTAATTAAAAATAATTACAACTGTCAAAGGACTCATCTATCAGGGATATGAAAAAAAAATTAGTATGAGTGCCGAATAAAACTAAAATTTCTCTTTATAGTTAATATACATTTATTGAAGTTCTGTTAATTGCTGACAAATTTATAAAGCCTCTTGATGATTCTAAAAAAAAAAGTTAGTGAATATCCATAAAACATAACTTTAATAATCAAAAATCTTAGCCATCTTTATGTAGAATTAGAGATATGGTACTGCCTCTAGAAGAACTACTACTGTGATAGATGATTAAATTTAATATTAGCAAAATCAGAAACATCATTAATAAAGAGAACAATAACAAAAGAATGATTTTTTTTAAAAATTCACACTAATAAAACCAATAGGTATTATGAGTTTCAAATTGTTTTTGATTGTTTCAAACCATGAAAAGCTTAAGAGTAGATAGCATGCTTTCAATTCCTTAAAACTTCAGAACCTAAAGGCAAACTGTGGCTGGCAAAACTATTCAGCAACATTATTAATACAGAAACAATTTCAAAAATTTGACATGAAAGTAGAGCTGCAGCAGTTTTTTAAAATTGAAAAACACACCCTAATCTAAAAATTATCATCCAATATTATTTCTGTGTATCTTAATAACTTTTTCCAAAGAATGTTCTTAATAAAAATGATGCCAACAGTTGAAAAACATTTACTTTAAAAAGCTTGGATTTATGCTACAGCGAAGCTGCTGTGAAAAAGTTATATTTTTAACAACGAATTTTCAAAATAAACTAAACACTAATACTACTATTATTAATTTAATCTCAAAGTATGATTCTTTAACAAAATGGTCTTGTGAAAGTCTTTAAAATCAATACATACATAAAACCATAATATATTTGACAAATGCTTTCTAGTAAAAATATTCAAGGGATCTTAAATGACAATCATAGTAGAAATAAAATTTTATGCATTAGTTGTTGATATTATGTGGGTCTTTCAGCTATTTTACTGTTTTTTAGTTATCTACCAGAAATATAATGGAAAAAAGTCATCCCTGGTGAATATGTAAATAATGTTATACATATTTGTGCTTCACCTGTTGCTAATTAGATAACCAGTAGCACAGATTTGAACCCATCTATGTGGTTAGCACCAGCATCTAGCAATAAGTGATAGCATATATGTATATATATATATATATATGCTATATATATATATATATATATATATATATATATATATATAGATCTCTGCTAAAAATTTTAATATTTTATGGAAAATTAAATAGACATCTATTTTGATAAATTGCTCATTTAATTCATTTATGGGTATATGTGTAGGACAAATCAATAATATTATGTATATTTAAATATTTTTACTAGTAATTTATAATTATAAATTTATCAAATGCACATTGATTACGTAAGTAATATTTACTGAGGCTTGTGGTTAAAACACCTGTAGAGGTCCCTACTATCGCATTTTTATACGCATATTATCGAGGTTATAGCCTCAGTAAATGTTACTAGTAATTTATATAAAGTGAAATAGATATTTATGAGTCACAATGTAATCATTACAATCTGGTGGTTTTGGCAGGTAAGTGTCTCATTCTAAAAAAATGTATAAAATTTTATAGGAACAAAAGATTATTTAATTAAAATTCACTTGGCTAATTGAGCACTTTTAAATTACCATATACGGAAACATGGGTCAATTTAACATTTACAACCAAGTATACTGAGTTTGAGACAATGGCTGGTGAGAATTTAATCGGATTTAACATCTGGAAAAAAATGTAATGGAAACAAAAGATCTAGTCTGATAACAGCATTCTTTGGACATTCACATTATGTATAAATAGCTGAAATTTTGGCTATCGGGATTGGTTTTTGTTTAATTTTTTCCATTAGAGTGCTAACATAAAACCATGCTAAGTCAATTTGTGAAATAAATTATATCAGGGTAAAAGAAATTACCATTTGCCTTCCTATGCCTCTGGGACACTCATCTTCCCACTTATGTTGCTGAAGCCCAAAACAATTGGACACAATTTGAACTGTTTGAAGAGAATGCTTGCCTGAATGTGAACTTTAATTATTGACAAGTGCCTGTTTCCAACAAAACAGTATATGATCATGATACACCGACCACCTGCTTTGTGTCAAGAAGTTGGCCAAGGTAAATGTCTGCATTTCAACTAGTGAATTCTTTATTAACTTAGCATTTTATTTTAAAACTATATTTGTAAGCTGTCTGTTCTTATTTCTTCAAAACTATTCTGTAAAATGTTAACTAACGTCTATACAATTTAATTTCAATCTGTATTAATTTCTATTAACTTTGGGGCAGCAATATAGATTAAAATTTATTTCTCTTTAGTTGTTATTTTAATCTATTTTTAATATACCAAGTTGGTATCCAACCTAGTGAGTAAGTTTAAATTCTACTGCTCATGGTTTTTGCCTATTGAATTGTTTGAGATGTAAATTTTGCTTGAAAGTGAATTATCCTAAAACTTGCTTGATATGATATCAATTATTTCATATAATATTGTTTACTATTTAAATGACAGGTGAAGCCTTAATGCCTGTACTCAGCTACCCTTACTAACTATAATTTAAATCCTTACATAATCATTGAAATATGTTTTGCCAATTTATTTAAATAATATCTACCAGAAATGAGTTTAATATTCTATGTATTATCAGCATGTATGTGATCTGTAATTTTTATTTTATATAATTAATATGTCAAATTGTACATGTATTGATCATTATCAAAATGTAGGGAGATATTTTAGAAGTGTGGAAGAGAGCAATTTATACCCATTAGTCTTTAAATTCTGGCCCATTTTATATTTTATTTGGCATTGGCTAACTGCCTGGGGATGGTTTGCATTTATGCATTCCATTGCATTGGATAGCATATTATTTTAAACAGGTATTAATTACTTTATTATAGTCATTAGTGACACGAATTATCTATATGTTGCAGGTGTTATGAAGGTATCATTACAATTGTTTAATTCATTAATTTTCTTGATTTGCCATGCACCTTGGAATCTTCAGAATGCTTTGACCCATTTCTCATTCTCCCTCAATGTAGATGTTTTTCCTCCTGGGATCTACTTCAAGCATTTCCAATGAATAAGTGTATGGGTAAATACAGATAAACCATTCCAACACACTATCTTGTGCCACTACTTTTCAAAGATATGTTCTTGGCCATCATGCATATTGTCACTCTTGTGCAAATCTTACAAAGCCACCCAGAGGGTCTTAAGTGATATCATTCATGTAGAGGATTGTAAATTATAAGGTAATACCACCTTGATTAGTATTGATTTATTTATAAACCTGAATTGCTATCTGTAAGAAATAATTGTATGCCTTTCATCAATCATTATATTTAGTTATTTATGTCTGATTATGTAATTACAGTTTTGTTTAGGCTGAACAATCTTGCTCCCACCCATTTGGGGTAATCTCCCAAATCTAGTAGAAATCTGATAATGCAAGCTCATAAAATTACACATTATCGACTATTACTTATATGTATAATGTTGTAATAAAATCTGTGTTATCTAAATTCATGATATTTTGATGAGGGTTAAGCTATAACTTGTTGTTTATCTGATTCATTTATTCCATAACCTTGGTGTATTAACTGCACTAACAAAATTTCATGTGCTAACCGAGCAATTATGTATTAAACCCAATATTTATTTTATTTATGTAACATCCAAATGACTTATTTAATTAAGCTGCCAAGATGCCCAAATTGCAGAGTAGACCATAAGCAAACTTGTAATAATGATATGGGCATACACACACACACATATTTTGTTTAATTTATAATTATCAAACTACCGTATTTAATTGTTTAATAAATTTATGCTATCATTTATCTGTGTTATAGTATTTTGCTATTTCTTGCCCAAATCTCTAGCATTAATTATTTGATTTAATTATATTACATCCCCCTAATTAATGAAATCTTATTAATTATTATCAGTTAGACTCTCGTTTGTTTCACCTTGCCTTGGATATTGTTATTGCTATGAATATTAATTAACATTAGGCAATAATCTGTACTGTTGTCTAGTTCATTGATAAGTCATAAATTACTTATTATTGTCATTAAGTGAATGGTGAACAATTTATTAATTAATCGTTATCGAACCAGTGCTCAATAGTTTATCCTTCTTTGTAATGGCCAAACTGTAGTTATAGTTGGAGCATTCTGTTATTGTTATATTTCTTTGTGATTATTAATCAATCACTTCAGTATAGTTGATTTTAAGTCTCTTTGCTCTTTCTGTTCTCATTGCCAGAACTGGAGTAATGGAAAGTTTGTTAATATTTTCAAAAGCATTGCTCATATAGTCATAGCCCTTAAACATGAGTAAATAGGTTAGCATTTAGTATTGTTCCAGACCTGTGTATCTCACACATGCTAGATTGCTGTAATTTTGCTTGGATTCTAGGTCTTGTTGAATGAACACATGATTTAGATCAGCATACTTGTGATGCTGATTATTTTGTGAAAAATAAAGACTTTTTATAAAAGATATGAAAACTGGAATTTTTTTTTTCGAAAACTGATATCTCCCAAATTCCACAAAGGCAGCATGATAATCTTTCCATCAAAATAGAGGGAAACATTTTATAATCTGAGTATAATTTTGTCCAATGATAGATTGAAAATGTAATGCTACTTTATTTTATGTGTGAGGAACTTCAGACCATATTGTAACTTACTTTTCTCATTTATAAAAGTATAGATCTAAAATAATTTCTAGGAATATATTTTTGGAAAGTTGGATGCACTACTTTAGGTTGTACCACAAAACTCTAAGAACAAATCCACTACCTGTAATCTATTCTATTAATGAATGTTTTGTCTTCCTTAAAAAAAGCGTTAACACTAAAATTTTTGATACATAACTATGAGAGATATTATTGGTTTATTCAAATCTACCTTCATGTGATCATTTTCTTGACATTTCCTGTAGTTCTCAATTAATTGTAAGAAGACAAGTTATTTTATACAAATATATAAAAATATATGAATCAAATCGTACTCATGACTAACTTAAAATATAATTTTATCACATAAGACATATCTCAAATCAAAATTTCAAATGATCTGCCTATTAAACAAGCATAGAATTTCATAATATACAAAACATTTTTTACTCTTATTGCATATTTGTATTAATTCTTCAAAAAAAAACACATTCCTATGTATGTATTTCCATATTGTCTTATTTAATTTTAAATGATAGTCGTGATTACTTACATTTGAAGATTTCAAAGCACATGTTACTGAAAATTAAATAAACCATCATGAAAGTAAACTAAAAAGAGTGCAGTTTTTAACCAGAACCCAAGAATTATGGTGATAAAAGACAAAATATTTTTTCTAGGTTTATTAGTAAAGTAAGCTGAATTTGATCTTCATTGATAAAATTCACATCTTTTTTTTTTTTTTTTGGTTAAAACTGAACTATGAACTTCACAGTTAATGACTATCAATTCTATATGTACCATGTCAAAACTGAAGATCTTAATAAATTTATTAATGAAACTATCTTCTAGTGGGTCTCTTCAGATTCCTTTATAATGTTGATTAATAGTTGTTTAAGAAATTCCATATACACATATAAAAAAAATAAATTTAATATATTTATATACCATAGATAATATGTAATAAAATAAATTCTATAAATATTACTGTAATAAATTTTGATCTAAAACAATATTTATTGTCAAGCATTGGTGGTTGAGAGCAGCACAGCTGCCTTACAAGCAGTTGTTGTGGGTTTGCTTCCCGGCCAATGCTTTGCCAGACTTTCAATATGATGTATCTTTGTCACAACAGAACTAAAGTGAATATTAGTAAATATATTAGCATATTTCATGTCTATAAATGTATATTAAACTAGTCACTGATTATAATAGATTTGCATATTTGTATGTGTAAATTGACATAGCAGTTGGCTATAAAATTGAATTAAATGACAAGAGTTTGCCAAGATGAATGCTATTGGCTATATTATATTTATGGAGTTCTTAGAGTTAATTATGTGCCATTCTTCTTTTACTTTTTATTTTTTATTATTGTCTAGGCATTTATGTGTGTGTGTGGGTGTTAATTCTAATATTCTCATGGATGAATAATGAATTCATAATATAATTTCTAGAAGCTTTTATGTTATAAAAATATAATAGCTAAATAGCTGATGTTTCAGTACAATAATAAGTACTTTTCTCAGAACTACTTCTTTCTCAAATTATAAGAATGTGTGTGATGAGTTTTAAATTTACTTTTTCCTTTATTATTTTCTTATTCTCAAATTCCATTGGTTGTTGTGACCATGCAGTTACCTATAAATAAGGGAGGCCTTAACCTGATAGATCCCACACTATATGTATCTTATATCAAGGTGAGAATATATATTAATTTAATTAAGTCATTGTTTTAGTCTTCCTGATGACCATATATGAATTCTTAGGGACATTACTGCACAGGGTACTTCATTTGTGGCTGACATGTTAATTATATACAGGGATATGTAGGATAATTTTAGTGTCCCACCCTTGAGGGAATTAAATATAAAGATGTAATAAATCACCTTAAGTCCCATGATAAGCCCTGGTTAGACATTTCAAAAAAGAGTATACTAAAGAATTTTCACTCTTTATATGCACCCCAATCTTATATTAAATTCATTTTTAAGCTAATGAATGTTTTTTTTCTCAACAATTACAATACTAAACCAAACTATGCATGAATTTGGATTCAACCTGTTTCCTATGCAAGACTCATGAAGAAACGTTCCAGAATTTATTCAAGGATTGCTTAGCATTTAGGCAAATAAAATTAAGAGTGTTTCGTAGGCCATCTATAAACCTAAAAAATCTATTTAGGCAATATATTGCTAAATTCTATCCAAACAATGTAATGGTAACAGTACATACCCTGAAAACCATTTGGGCAGTATGATGCAATTTGAAAATCTTCGATAACAAGAAGTTCAACTGGTGAAAAAAACTTGATAGTGACTGGGAAATGTATTAAAATCAATGCCCGAGACTCTTGCCTAGGAAAACCATGGAAACTATTTGGGGAGGCCTAACAATCTGTCAAAATTATGAGATAGAATGGTCACTCTTTGTAATATTGGGCATTTGCCTTCCTTGAATTCTGAAATAAACTTTGACCTTATCAGTCATCTGAACTGTTAGAGCTAAGCTCTGTATTGGCATTTAAAAGTGTAATGGATGATTGACACCTGTATTATTACTTGTATATATTGAATATATATGTTATTTCTTTCTTTGTTTTATTCTTTCTTTGTGGGTTAATAAAGATTTGCAATTTTTTTTAAAAAAAATCTCTATAGCTTCCCTTGGCAGCCGGTGGTCATATTGTTCAATTTTTATCAGAATATGTGCTTTATTAAAATTGATATCCTGGTTTTTTAATTTAATGTTTGAATAAATGGCTGATGAATTAGATAAATAACTGCCAAAATATGTTCTTTCTTTCTTATGTTTATTCTATGATTGGTCTATTCAATGTATGAAAGTAAACAAACTCCACATGGAATTTTATATATACCATGACATTCCAAAAGAATTTTATCTTTAGGGCATGGAAATACTTCATTAATTTTTTTAATGTAGTATAAATTGTGCGGATATTATTTTTCTTTAAATCATTACAAATTTTATCAGTTATTTCCTATATATATGGCAGATCAGTCTTAATTTTAAAGTAACAAAATCTTTTTTTTCTTATTATATATATATATGATTAAAGTAAATTTTAATAGAGGACAGAACTGATAACTGAAACAACATAATACAAACATTTTCTTTACTAATATTATTTTTCATATTTAAATAAAGAATTCTAAATGGTCCTTAGTCAAATATAATTTACCAGACAGTGGAATTCAATTTTTTTTAACAATGTCCACGGTTGATTTTTGTATTAATGTCTGTAAAGTATCCTCATTTTTTTTTATTTAGTAGTGCTTCACTTTCATTTAAAATTATGTTAGACATTGTAGTGTCAATTTATTATTCTTTTTAAATATAAGAGTTTCTTAATTAATAGAAGATAATAAGGGGTAGAATAAATCAAACTAATGATCTAATAATCAAAGATGATCTTTCACAAGAATAAATATTGTTATTGTATCATTGGATTTGTAAATACAATAACATACTTGATTATCAAACTTGCTTTATAAAAGGAAAAGACACATAAATTTTCGATATTACGAGGTAACATACATAAATAAGTACAAATATAACATTATTTAAGTAATATATATTTTTTCCAATAATCATTGTCAAATGATAACATGAGAAAATTATAAATAAAACACATACTTTCGATTTCACAATTCTGAAAAATTTGGTTAGTAATTAGTTTTCTAAATAATGACTTAGATAATTTCTTTCAGATTGATTTTTTGAAATTAAATAAAGCATTTTTTTCCAGCCTATCGCTTCGTGATTAATTGAAACAAATTTGAAATAATATCAAGTAATTACAGCTCTTCTATTCACGATATTTAATTTATTATGAATACATATATTTAGATTGAGATTGAATAAAGAATAATTATTTTGACAATACTATTGTTTCTTCTTTAAACAGTACTTACTGTTATTTCATAATTTAAAAATTATCCATATGGCGATTCATAGATTGTACAATAAATATAAAAGCAAATATACTATAATAATAAACATTATAAGTGATCTAGACATACTGCAAGAATAATAAAATAATATAACATTAGGAGAACTCCTACATTTTCATTGGTCATTAAAGTAAGCTTGCAAAGTATAATTATTTTACAAATACAAGTTTAAGCTTACAAGAACACACATAAAATATGTAACATAATCATTGTCTGTCAATATGGGGATGATACACGAAAATTAATAAGTGATTAAAATTTTTAATTCAGTATACAGTATCACATAATAATTAATTTATATCCATGAATAGATATAAAAAGTTCATTGAAGTTTAGAATTACAATGTTGAGATGCTAGAACAAATTGTTATAAACATAGCAAGCATTAATAAACTACCATTATTAATATTTAAGTATTAAAACTTCGTGTATACCTGTTACCTAAAAACAGCATCTTGTCATTGGAAAGAAAACAATATTCAGATACATATAGGCATGGTTTGGATCATTAGTAAGCTAGTAGGTGCAAAGGCTAAAGGGGTCTGACTCAATTTTTTTGCCCAGGAATATAAATAAAAATTTCAGTTTAGTCAATTAAATAAAATTATGGTACTCAACCTATTATTTCCTTATTTGAATATCACATGACTTTTTAAGCAACTGATTATATAATTATTTTTATTAAAAAAAATGACATTGCAAACTGAAAAAAAATCAAAGAAAAATAAATAACTTTATGTCAATATATTGAATTAATATAGAGTGTAGTTGCTTAGAAGATTAAATTAAGGATTGTGATAAAAAATCAACCACAAGTTCTTTTCTCTCCAGAAAATAATCAATGAAAATTAAAATACTGTTGTTTGGTTTTTTTTGATAGTCACGAAAAGGGAAGAAGAAAACATATTATTTTAATTCTATTGCTCTTCCTTACAAAGTTATTATACTATAAGCTGCTCATTAACTAGATCTTTAACATTGTCCTTAACTTTAATAATAAATAGTATCCACAAAAATTTCCTTTCTTCTATTAGAATTATCATCTTTCTAATCTTTATTCTTTTGTTTTTAAGGTGTCACTTTATTTTCATTCCGACATTCAAAAATTATAAGTGTCTGCTTCTCAAGAAAGTTTTGAAAAAAGAAAAATAGAAAAGTCTATTTAGTACCTGTAGATATTTATGCAACTATTTGGTGTTAGTTTTTTTCTTGTCACTACTGTGTTTGACTGTATGCTTTTATTTTGTTTACTATGAAAACTTCATAACATTTTTAGCTCATTAATACTGTTTACTCTTCATGTAGTATTATTATTTATCACCTGATTTTTTTAATTTTAATTTTTTGGACTATCCCAAATGATGTCCTTAGCTATATGTTCAATTTTGTAAGAAAAAAACGTGTATTATCAGATCTAATTCTTTGTTACAATTTAATGTAACTTATAATTTGATGTAAATAGTTTTCTGCTCAAGAAACACTATATTAAGCATTATCTTTATTTATATAGAAATTTGACTAATTATTTCTTAATATTTTTTATCACACTTTATCCACCAACTGATATGCATGTTTTCTATCTAATGCATATTTACTCATCATAAAATGTCATTGTATGGTTCTAAAGCAATGGTCGTTAACCCTTGGTATGCAGACCGGTGCCAGTCCATGCTAGACTGGCAGGAAAGTTTGTAATAACAAAATAATAAGATTTTAAACTTTTAATTAATATAAACAATTTTTATTTATTTTTTCATCACAATTGGTTAAATAAAATTAATTATAAATCAAAATTTTATTTCAATTATTAGATAATACTATAATTACTAAATAATAATCAAAGGAATTTATCTGAAATTCAATCTTTAAAAGACAAAGTGTCAATCTCATGATAATTGCACCACTCCTTACACATCAATTTTTATACCTAGTAGGCATTTCTGTATTGCGTCAGCTCATTTATTGGTCACATACAGCAAATTTTTTTATTGCATTTGTATCATCTTTTTATTTTGTGTGTGGCATTTCTTTTTGAAATTGTAAACTTCACAAAATGGAGACAGGTCATTGATGATGATTTCCCTTCATCGAGAACGTAAATCTATTCTCTTTTTTTTACCAAAATGACACCTTTATAATGACTGTTTTATTTTTATGTGACACTGTACCAAAACAACTTTTCATTCTGTTTCTTTTTTTTAATTGGGTAAAAATGAGATTAAAATAACATCAGATTCAAAATTTTTTTTAAAAAAGTTTTTATTATACAAACTCCATATATATAAAACTTCATCTTGCATATTTAATATTAAATGCACATATTACATTTATCATAATCATTGTCATGTAATTATACTAGCTGTGATATTTTCCAACATTCAGATGAATAACATTTTTTTTGCATGTTTTAACAATGAAATAATAAATGTATCAATGCAGGCACATTAATGAGAACATACTGTTTTCTGTAGCAGTATGACTGCACAACTTGAGAAAGAGTGTTCAGCATGTGAAGGTAAGCAACACCATTACAATACACAGTAACTAGTGTGATGTTTTGGTCAGTTATAACAATTATGCTCATCTAAGGCTAAGCAGTTCAAATCTTTAAGAAAATTTATCTGTAGACTTCTGCTGGTCCGCAAAATCTTATCCTTATTTTTGCAGTCCGTGAAATCTTATCCTTATTTTTGCCGATCCACAGTTGTGAAAAGATTGAAGACCACTGTTCTAAAGTATTCCACATTATTGTTATTGATTATATTTTATCAATATTTGTTTTTATTAATATAATTAATTTATAAAAAAATATATTTTAATTTAATTTCTAAATAATAGTTACTCTTTAACTCCATCATTTATATATTCAATAGAAATAATAATGACACTTATTATATATATATATATATATATATATATATATATATATATATATATATTAGAAAGTATTTGAACTCAGACTTTCAAGATCCCCACAACTATCCACTCCATTTTACACAACTGATGCACACGCTATTGTGGTCATGTGTATCAGTTGTATAAGATGAAGTGGATAGTTTTGGAGAGGTTCAAAGTCTGAATTCAAGTCTTTTTTAATTACATTAAATTTAGTATAGATAATGCACATGTATTTAAATATTATATATTGTTAATTTAAGAATTTTATCATAAAAACAATGAATTTATATTTATAACTAAAGTCATTTGTGTCTGTACACTTATTTATATTTTTCACTAAAAAATTACAAGCAGTGATTTTAAATAAATTTTTAGCTTTTATAAAAATATTTACACTATCATAACTGTACTATAAACCATAAATATTTACAAAAATATTGCTTTTAGTATTCTATTTTATTTATGCAATTATTAGTTGCATGCAGATTTTTTATAAATATAAAATTGTAATTTATTTGTATATAAAAATAAATTACTGTATGTTGAGTTAATAAATTGCAATATAGAAATTTTGTTATTTGTGAAAAGTTATAGTAATATCATAAAACTTATATAATAAAATAGCGACTGCAGGAATTTGTTCTACTTAAGTTTGAATCCAAGTTTTTTAATTAGAAAGTATTTCCAAGCTGAGAATTTTCAAAAATATATATATATATATATTTTCAGGCATTTGGCCTTTAGTCAGTCACTTTATCATTCAATTATTTTTTAGTATAAAAATATCTAGAAATTTTTACTTAAAAACAAAAGAATAAAAAACGGGTAAAATTCATAGATTAATAATATATTCTACTTTTTCATTTTTCTTTAAAATGATAAAATCACGTTTTCTATATATATATTAATAATTTTTTAACAGATGTAATTATTGAAATATTTTAATATGTGAATATATATGTTATATTTTCATATTAAAAAAATTCTATCACATGTTAATAGGTAGTAATCAATAAAAATTGTAAACTGTAACCATTCCTGCATTCAAAAGAATACTTTTTCTAAATGCAATCTCTTTATGTTATATAGAGAATAAAGCACTATAATATTTATTTTTGGTTTAAGCAAAGAAATATCACAACCATTAACACATTTTTATTAATAATAGTGTTCCACTGATCAGTTAGATGTTATAAATTAATATTTTTTTAACAAAATGTAACTGTTAAAATATTTTAATATGTGGAAATATCTGTTATTCTTTCACACAAAAAAAATTACCATCAGATATTAATAGACAATAATCAATAAAAATAGTAAATAAATAAATACTGTAATGCTTTAATCTCTATAAAATACTAAAAGAGTACATTTAGAAGAGGTGTCTTTTTGAGTGCAGGAAGATTTACAGTTTACTATATTTATTGAATAATGTCTATCATCATCTACTGGAAATTTTTTTAATATAAAAATATAACAGATATTTAACATTGAAAATTTTGATTTTGAGGAAATGTAATATGGAAAATATCTATAAGCAAAAATGTATACAAGATATGCTTAAATCTGAATAAAGTTCACAACATTTCTATTAAATTATATTAGGCAAAAATTGTGGACGTTATTCATATTTAAGTATATCTTATATACATTTTTGCATATAGTTATTTTCCATATAAAAGATATTTTTATATATTAAAATATTTTGACAATTATATTTGTAAAAGTTATTAATTTATATGATCTAAATGATTGAGGGAACAGTTTATTATTAAATGGTATGTGTGAAAAGTTACTTTTTTTTCTTTAAACTAAATAAATACTTTGGCACTTTAGTCTCTATATAACACCAAGACGTTGCATTTATAAGAATTACCCTTTTAAATACAGGAAGAATTTATAGCTTACTATTTACATTGATTACTGTCTATTGATGGAAATTTTTCTAATATGAAAATGTAACAAATTTCCAAATGTTAAAAAATTTCTTTCTCTCTCCTTTAATAAAAGAACAAACACAACTACTTTTCTATAAAGCTGCTTTAATTTTTCAACAGCAGACTGATTTTCATCAGAAAGCACAGAAAAATATTGGTTGAAATATTAAAGCAGCTTTATAGAGAAGTAGTTGTATATATTTTTTTTTCTTTTATTAGTATTTTTTATATTTTCTTGAGTTAGTTTATATATTTATTATTTTCATATATATATATGAAAAACAAAAAACAAGTTAAAAACTTGCTAATGCTTGTACTTATGTCAACAGATGGTGTTCTACCAAAAACACCATCAAGCATGTGTTTACATAAACGTCAGAGCATGCATTCACTATCTCTAACTTTAATTTCACTTTCAGATCATGATTTCAAGCTATTTTCTATCATCAGTGAAAAACAGGAATTTTAGAAACTAGATCTAAACACAAACTCTGAGCATTTATGAAACAGTTTCTATTCAGCTTGCAAGCGTGAATCTTTTAGACACGTAATGTCTTCAAACTCATTATAGCAAGACAGATAGCTATATGGGTCTGATCTCAGTTCAGCATCACCACGTAGTAGAAGCCTCTGCAATATATATCATTGCTAGAAAGACCTCAAAGGTACATTTATGAAAAACAAAAAACAAGTTAAAAACTTGCTAACACTTGTATTTATGTCAACAGATGGTGTTCTACCAAAAACACCATCAAGCTGAATAGAAACTGTTTCATAAATGCTCAGAGTTTGTGTTTAGGTCTAGTTTCTAAAATTCCTGTCTTTCACTGATGATAGCAAATAGCTTGAAATCATGATCTGAAAGTGGAATTAAAGTTAGTGATAGTGAATGCATGCTCTGATGTTTATGTAAACATACGCTTGATGGTGTTTTTGTTAGAACGCCATCTGTTGACATAAATACAAGTGTTATAAGTTTTTAACTTGTTTTTTGTTTTTCATAAATGTACCTTTGAGGTCTTTCTAGCAATGATATATATTACAGAGGCTTCTACTATGTGGTGATGCTGAAGTGAGATCAGACCCATATAGCTATCTGGCTTGCTATGCTGAGTTTGAAGACATTACATGTCTAAAAGATTCACGCTTGCAAGCTGAATAAAAACTGTTTCATAAATGCTCAGAGTTTGTGTTTAGATCTAGTTTCTAAAATTCCTGTCTTTCACTGATGATAGCAAATAGCTTGAAATCATGATCTGAAAGTGGAATTAAAGTTAGAGATAGTGAATGCATGCTCTGACGTTTATGTAAACATACGCCTGATGGTGTTTTTGGTAGAATGCCATCTGTTGACATAAATACAAGCGTTAGCAAGTTTTTAACTTGTTTTTTGTTTTTCATAAATGTACCTTTGAGGTCTTTCTAGCAATGATATATATTGCAGAGCCTTCTACTATGTGGTGATGCTGAACTGAGATCAGACCCATATAGCTATCTGGCTTGCTATGCTGAGTTTGAAGACATTACGTGTCTAAAAGATTCACGCTTGCAAGCTGAATAGAAACTGAGCATTTAGAGTTTGTGTTTAGATCTAGTTTCTAAAATTCCTGTTTTTCACTGATGATAGCAAATAGCTTGAAATCATGATCTGAAAGTGGAATTAAAGTTAGAGACAGTGAATGCATGCTCTGACGTTTATGTAAACATACGCTTGATGGTGTTTTTGGTAGAATGACATCTGTTTACATATATATATATATATATATATATATATATATATATATATATATATGGATGACATGACAGTGGATAACATGACCACTTGTCATATTCACTTTTTGGATTTCAATCCTGACTGTAAAAAAACCTTAAAAAAATTATTAAGTCAATACAAGATTGATTGTTTTCCATATAGGTAGTCCATAGTCAACATATATTTGTTAATAAATTGGTTAACAAATATTTTAGCTAGATAGTAAGCAAAAGTGAGAAATTACTAAAAATCTTCTCATTCACTAGGTGAATCTCATTAATACTGCTTTTTCTTTTATCATTTCTGTGAAGATGAGCGGTTGGTGAAGATAATCAATGATTAATTCTCTGACAAATATTGTATCTCAGATTTTATAAGTGACTTATAGTAGTTTTAAAAAATTAGTTAAAAGAATTATTGTTTAACGATTATAAATATTATTATATATTTTAATATAAAGCAGCATACATTGAATTCCATTTCCTTCATATCATTATTTTATAAAGTGTGGTATTTCAAAATATTGATAGATACATCATGTAATTTAATTTTAAAAACTTATGTAATAACAAATTTAAAAATTTTAGAAAATTAGTTTTATTACACACTATCTTCAAAACGTATCAAAATTTATTTTTAAAAAAAACGTGTTATGTAGTTTATTTTTAAATCCAAACAGCGTTCTATCTTCATATATACTTGTATAAAACTTTTAATTTGTAGCATATTAAAAAAATATAGTTTAATTTTTAAATGAGCCTTAATGGTATGACATAATTGCAGATGTTATTTTTTTTCTGGCAAAAGCATTAAAATTTACTTCTACTTATAACAAATATGGTTTTAATTTCTCCTTATATGTAAAAACAAAAAAATACTTAATTGTAATTATTAATTAGAGAAAATATAACTTACTATTAAAAATTTATCGGCTGAACGTTTTCGAGGAACTATGCCTCATACTCATAGCCTTCATGAAAAGTGTAATAAATATATGCAAATGTAAATATTCAAATGAGCTACTGTTACGTAGCCCATTTTTTCGAGATCTCGAAGCATGTGTCCTTTCTGTTAATGGCATAGATGTCTCTATTAATATAGAATGCCTCCTTTATTTTTCTCCTGTAATCATTTGACTCTGAAAATAAAATAATGGGGTTGGCAGGTATGAAGTTGTGCCCAGATTGTTTACTATGTTCGAAAAATACGGAGGATGTGTTGCTGTTCATTTGAGCTTTGTTGAATGTGTAACGATATTGAGCCAATCTGGTATTAATTGTGGCTTTCGTTTCCCCATAATATGTAGCATGGCATCCGGCTTGAGGGCAGGAAATAGAGTACACCACGTGTGGGGTGAGCGATCGATCAATGTGGTCTTTAGAGTTATTGATCAACCTATTGGAATTGGGTGGAGTTCTGAATATTATGTTGAATTTATTGTTTAAAGTTTTCGTTAGTTTGCTGGATATTTTAGGGATGTAGGGGATTGTTATTCTAGGTAGATTAGTGCGAGGTAATTTATTGTTTATTGTACTATTAAATTTCATGATTTTTTTTTAATGGTTTTATATTTGAATCCTGCTGCCAATAGATCTTTAGTATAATTGTTTATATTTTCCTTCCTATGTGCTTCGTATTTACACAGATGAAAGTTTCTAAACAAAAATGCATTAAGACCTGCAAATTTGTGCGATGTGGGTGAGTTAGAGTTAGGGTGGATACAGCTGCGAATTTTAAATGGTTTAACAATCATTTTGTAATCTATTGAGTGGCGATTTCTCGATAAAGAGAGGTCGAGATATTTGAGTTCTTTATTATTTTCATATATCTCGACCTCTCTTTATCGAGAAATCGCCACTCAATAGATTACAAAATGATTGTTAAACCATTTGAAATTCGCAGCTGTATCCACCCTAACTCTAACTCACCCGCATCGCACAAATTTGCAGGTCTTAATGCATTTTTGTTTAGAAACTTTCATCTGTGTAAATACGAAGCACATAGGAAGGAAAATATAAACAATTATACTAAAGATCTATTGGCAGCAGGATTCAAATATAAAACCATTAAAACAAAATCATGAAATTTAATAGTACAATAAACAATAAATTACCTCACACTAATCTACCTAGAATAACAATCCCCTACATCCCTAAAATATCCAGCAAACTAACGAAAACTTTAAACAATAAATTCAACATAATATTCAGAACTCCACCCAATTCCAATAGGTTGATCAATAACTCTAAAGACCACATTGATCGATCGCTCACCCCACACGTAGTGTATTCTATTTCCTGCCCTCAAGCCAGATGCCACACTACATATTATGGGGAAATGAAAGCCACAATTAATACCAGATTGGCTCAACATCGTTACACATTCAACAAAGCTCAAACGAACAGCAACACATCCTCCGTATTTTTCGAACATAGTAAACAATCTGGGCACAACTTCATACCTGCCAACCCCATTATTTTATTTTCAGAGTCAAATGATTACAGGAGAAAAATAAAGGAGGCATTCTATATTAATAGAGACATCTATGCCATTAACAGAAAGGACACATGCTTCGAGATCTCGAAAAAATGGGCTACGTAACAGTAGCTCATTTGAATATTTACATTTGCATATATTTATTACACTTTTCATGAAGGCTATGAGTATGAGGCATAGTTCCTCGAAAACATTCAGCTGATAAATTTTTAATAGTAAGTTATATTTTCTCTAATTAATAATTACAATTAAGTATTTTTTTGTTTCTACTTATAACCAAAAAGTTATTTTTTTACATTAATGAAAATATGTATTATAATCTAAAGCAAATTATCACATGAGTTTATGTTTTAGAATTTAATGTACATAACCCACAAAAACTTAAAAATCTCTTCAGAAGCATTTATAGAGAAACAACTAAGAAGGTATCATTAGCCAGGCTTGTAATGTGATGCCTGCAATTTTTCAATCTTGTTTTATCATCTAACAAAGAATAGTTAGATGTCCATTTGTCCATCCATATTAAAATGATTGATTAGAATGGTGGACATGGATGAGCCATTTAGAAAACAAATCCCAAAAATGAATGTAACCTAAAAAAAATTTAAGTTTACTAAATCAAACAATCTTTATCCACTATTATTTTTTCATGGGTTTTTAAATAATATATTTATGTATTTAAACTTAATCATCATCATTATGTTTTTAATCAGTATTGATCCACTCTACAGGATAAAAGGTCTGTCTAAGTTCAATCCATTTTCTCTTATCTCTAGTTCCTCTTCTTCATGTCAATCTACACACTTTCTTATTTCATCCATACATTTCATATAGGATCTGTTGATAGGTCATTTGCAATTTTTTGAAATCCAATTTATGATTTCAACAGTTCTAGTGAGATTGAAATTATTATTTATTGTTTTATTCTCCCTCCTCTGCAACTACCACACTCTTCCTTAACTCTTTCTTGAGAATCTCTCCTCATATCTTCCCACATAGTAACCTCAGTCTGGTATTTTTTTCTCATCTTTATCTTCTGGTAAAACAATAAGAGCTCTTTTAAGCTTGTTAGATGAGCCATATTTCTTAAATGCACACAGTTGCTACCTTCTCTGTTTACCTGCACTGCTAGTTCTGGTTAATGTTCTTGTGTTTTTCTTTCACAGACATTTCATTCCATAATCTATTGTCTAATACAATTTTCATTAGTATTCAACTTAATAAATTTAGGATCTCCATTTACTTCTTGATCGCTAACCTCTTCTTTATCTTTGTTCTTAAGAAATATCACAATAGGTTTAAGTTTTTTCTTAGCATTTGTCAGCTTGGTTGCAGATGCACCCTCGTTAATAAGACCAGTGTCACCAATAAATAGTGCATAGACTTTGCTGGCACCATCTTTTCCATTTTCATTTGTGAAATTCAAAAATTTAACATTCACATCACAAAAAATCAAGTCAGATGTCATATGACCTAATTTAATAAGCTTGTATTTACAAATGTTATATATAGAGCTTATAAAATAAGCTCTTAACAAGCTTTACAGAATATCCTCATCCCCAGACAAGTTTCTTCTGGGCTCGTCCTGATATTTTTAATCTAATGCATGAATATCCTGGCACCTCACTGATGATGCCAGTAGTAGAAGAGACCAGTCTGGGGTTGAGAATATTCTGCAAAGCTTGTTAAGAGAGATTATTTTGTGAGCTCTATATTTAACATTCACATTAAACACCATACCTTTTTTTATATCAGCTGAATATTTTACTACTGAACACTAAAGTGCTTTCTCAAAACACTATGCCCATGTCTTTTTCCTTCTGGATCCCATTGCTGCACATCTGTTATATCTATATTTCCACATTAACTGACCTAACACTATCTTGTTTTAATTCATCCCTAACTTCTCTCACATTTTTTACCAAGTTAATTTCTCTCACTACTTCCTCAATTTCTTTAGTCCCATTCTTCTCTACAGCCTCCTGGCTTTTCTCCACACTTTTTATTGTTTCATGTTTCATTTCTTTCATTTCTGCTTTGAATTCTTCCCACATCACCTGTTGACTTTATTTCATTTATTCAGTAACTCTTGTCACAAATCTTTCATTTTGGCTTTCATCATATCCATTTGACTTTGTTTCATTTCTCTTTTTTATTAACTCCATCATCATCATCATCATCTATATCTCTGTCATTTCTTTTTCCCTTTCAACTACATGGGTATTTTTAAAAGAAATAGGGCTTTCTTCAACAAGTACACACCTATAAATTTTCTTCACTGAATTCCATCTTCAAAATCAAGATCAATCCCAATATATCCTACTTTCTATATTTCTAACCTTTTATTTTCAGTTTTACAAAAAAATTTTACTTTAAACAAAATATAACTACTTAATATTTATTTATCACTCTTCCTTATGTTCAAAAAAATTTTTTTTTAGAAATCCCCCCCCAAAAAAATGCTATTTAATTATTTATTTATTTATTCATATTAAAAAGATGAACCCCAACTCAAATCACTCCATTAATACTACACACCCATACTAGCATAAACCCATCCTAAAACTAAATTTTGTCTCCCTATCCCTGAAATATTCCTCAACTTTCTGAACAAGATCTCACATGGGTTTTCCAATTTCGAAGTTCCACATTGGCAGTTCTAAAATCTTTCTACCCATTATACTGGATACCACTTCTTCTTTATATAAAGGTGCCAATAAGCCAGTGTCAATGTTGAAAATTTGATTTATAGTGATCAAAAAATTGAAGGTGATGAATATAAATGCTGCCAGCTAGATCCAGGGAGAGAAAGAGATCTTAAACATTATTCAGACAAATGTGGTACAGGACACAAACATCAGCCAAAACAAATATAATTATTAATAATTTTTAATTTATATTAAAGTCAAAAAAAGTATTAGTCAAACAAAATATAAAACTTGGATTTAAATTCTACCCCTTATTTGTCAGAATGTGCATTGTGACATTAAACATTTTGGCAGATAATTTTATATTTTCACCTAAGATTTAAAGGGATTTAGCAGAATCTTTCTGTCAGCAACTCACTTCCACTTTTTTTTTATTAGAGATTTTAGTAAAGACATTCTTGTATAGAAGACAATGACCAGCATGAAGTGATCTTTCCTTAATCCCATAAAACAACAGTACAAAACAAGGATGTCATATATTTCATAAATGCTCATAAGAAACTGTGTTATAATACAACCCTTAAGGTTTCCTCTGTACAAGCAAAGAGAAAAAATTATGATTTTATGTAATCTAAAATTATAGGAAAACAAAATCTTTATGGTTTAAGAAAAACAGAACTATATAATAGCAAAATCACTAGCCAAAAGATTTATGGTCTACAGTAAATGCAAGCACACATTAACTACATTAATTTCAAATAGGGAATGGGTGAAATAAAAAGAAAACTACAATTATCTGCTGAAGCTTTTAAGAGCAATTAATAATAATAATAAATGATCATAAAATATTAACTCACAATACACTCTCTGACAAAATGACAAAATAAAATATTAATTTAATTATCTACAATTTATTGATTTTAAACAAATACATTGAATAAAAAAAAATATTAATAATATCAAATGTTTTACTCATATGCCTATCATATTTTTGTAGTCTTTCTTTGAATCTAAAGTTTAAACATTTAAGGCCTGATTAAATAGATAAACATTCAGTTACTTTGAAGCTTCAGTTTTACTGACCAATTGGGTACGTTTGTGAAATAGTAATTGAAAGATCTGTAAACTGAAATATAATTTGTATTAATTTAAAAGTTAATGGAAATATTATTTGAAAGTATAAAAAAAAAGTTTTACTAACAATCACCTTTTAGAATAACACAGTTTTGAAAAAAATATTGCCAGAACGATTTTTAGCAGTTTTGAAAAAAAGATTGCAGTAAAAAAGAAGTCGTAAAAATTATCTTTTTTAAAAAAGAAAAAACATTTTTAGAGAAAAAAAGAGATTGATTTTTAAAAGGAAATAATTTAAAAATACACCAATTTATCAGAAGGTGAAATACAATGTAACAGTATTACATGTGAAAGCACATTTAAATAGTTGTGGCTTCTAGATTAATCACATCTTCACATTACACGGTATTGATCTTTTAAGAACGTGCATAGAAAACAACAGTACCAAGTGAGTATCAATATTGCTAATAAATGACACAGTTTTTCTATGCATAGCATGGAGAAACAGTTCCACATAGTGAGTTAGATTACTGGTAGTTGCTGGTAGCATACGATGTAAGCTATATGTGTTTTCCTATGGCTATCAGTGCCACCAAGCAGGCAGTAGTTCTGGCATCTAGTTAGCATAAAGTTCCTGTGTGTACACATGATGAACAGTGCCAACTAGTGGCTGGAACTTTCATCACTGCATTTGGGCCCTACTCTGAATATTTCTGTGGTTGACACAGAAACAGCGCCTCTTGATGCCACATGGGGCATAAGTTACAACTACCATTTCCAGTTGTTTATGCAAGGTTTTAGTTCTCTTGAGAATATATTATGATAGGCAATTTTTACAATCAGTTCTGGACTAAGTGTTTAGAATGTGTTTATGGTCATGCAATTTCAAGTTCCAGGATTCACCTTGGAATTGACTTAGCATGGCATACTTTTAATAGGGTTCTTTAAGATGAATAGTTTCTGCATTTTGAACAAAGGGTCACTAATACCAGTTTTAAGTGTATTCACTTTTTTTTCTTTTGAATGGTTTCCTTTAGTAGTCAGCAAACTGCAATCTTTCTTTGCAATTAACCCATGAAAACAGCAATCCATAATCAGCATATATAAAGTATATATCAGCAGTCCACAATTCACAAATATAAAATATCACATCATCAGTCTGCAATTAGCAAAAATATAAGTTCTCCCTGTAAGCAGTCTGTAATTAGGTCAGCAACCCATCATTAGTGAATATAAAAGTAATATATCTCAATCAAAAACACAGAGCTTTTCTATGCAATTGTTATCTCCTGCCAGATCTTAAAATCTAACCAGGCCTAGTCTTTATCTTCTGCCAGGTTTTAATTAAAAATTTTAATGAGGGTTAGTCTTTTATCTTTCATTAGATCTTAATTAAGAAGTTTTAACCAGAGCACTTTTTTCTTTATTCAGTTTTAATAAATTAGAAAATGAGTTTTTGCTTTTTAAAATAAATTAAAACAAACAAACAACAACAAAAAAAAACTTATCATAATCAAAACTCTTTTAAATTAAAATGTTTTTGCAATTTCCATTTACAATCAAGTAAGTGTGTTATGGCATGTACTCTTAATAAAAAAAATTAACAAAATACAAAATTTTTAAATACAATTTTCTTTTTTCTTTTAAAATCTTTATAAATATACATTTTAGTTTTGATTTCACTATGATTGCTTTTAAAACAGATAACGTATCTGATTCAATATATATATAGTAAGAATATTAAACTTCAACTTAACACATTTATTAATATGAAAAAGTGAAAAAAAATGAATATATTGGTAAAGTATCTCTAAATATTTGCCCTTACAAAAATTAATAAACAATGTGTTGGCTCATTGAACATTTATATAATATACACTATAAAAAATATAATGATCCAAAAGTCAAAATGTTTAAATTTTTGATGAGAAACATATATAATTAAACAGACTTATTTATATGAAGCATAATTGGATTATAGATCATGTGTAAAGAATAAAGTAATAAAGAAAGATTGACGTATCTTGTATAAGATCTGACAGTTAATGTCGATGTTTACTTCAGAAAGAATGTGGTAGTTTTGCAACTCTACAGCTATATACATTGATAATTTTGTAGATTTTTTTTAAATGCCAAAACTACAAACTAATGAATATTAATTATTAACTCAAAAAATGATCTAAAGACATCAGTATTTTTCAGAGTTAATAAAAATCAAAGTGTATCTCATGTGTTTAGTCCTGCTTCTATATCTTTAATAGTTTTGGTTTTTTTAAATATGATTTCCAAAGCAAATTCCGAGATTACTTGAAAAGTTTTGGAATTATAAAAAATATGAATTTTGCATAGTTTATTAAGTATTTCTGATTATTTTTACATATATGTATAGACATTCATTTTGTTCATATATGTTTTATTTTTTAAAATATACATTAATAAATTTGACCATAATGTTTACAAAGAAAACTACAGTCAATAAGATGACCATGTCTTGTGGCACTGGTCACGTAACATCATTATCTGTTATTATAAATACTGTTAGAATCTTTTCAGATATTCTAAAAATTAGGAAGCAGTTATAATATTTTTAAATCAAAATTCATAGATTTAAAAATAATTAACATTTTTTCATTTATGCTTTAAAAATAAATTTCAATTGAAGATTTCACTGACTTTCTGAGAACTCACTTAGAATGCTTTTCTAACCACTGTTAAATGTCAAAAACAAACTTTGATCTCATTACAAACTCTTTTTTTTTTTAATTTACAAACTTCATATATGATTTTTTTAGAATGTTTTTCATTTGTAAATTTAAATTTCTAAGAAATCAAGTCCAAATTATTGAATTTTAATATGGAATCTTTTATATTTAAGTTAATGTTTGAACATTGACAGAAACAGCCATGAGTGATAACAATAGAAAATGTCAACCTGTTAGAGAGTTAAGAAAGCATTGTTTAATAAAAATACAAATGATGTAATGAATTAATAATCAAATAGTATTCAAATAAATGCAATTTGAATTAATAAATAGTATGATGTGCAAGTTAAAATTTTAATTATTAATGTTGTGATTATGGTTAGTTATCTAAAGGTAGTTTAAATATTATATATATATAATAATTAATAAAACATGTCATAAATTTCATAACTTACTTTTAAGCTTGCATTAAATGATCACTAGATGGATCTTACCAATAGCACTAAACAAGCTTTATTTTTATAAGTGCTGAAAGAGAAAGAATTCAAAATCTCTATCGCTAAGTACCTACCTCCAGCTCACCTCAGTGGAGGGCTGGGACTCTAGAAACTAGATCTAAAATACTAACTCAAAAATCAGCACTTATAAACATGTTTTTATCAATCTGAATATATATAGATTATATTAAAATTACTTTTGTTTTGAAGATTATTTTTCATTTGTGTGTTAATTTGTTTACCCTTTGAAAACAAAGAGATCATTTTATGGTAATAATATACAAAGTTTGTACTATTATTTTAGCATGGTTAGCAGGTATTTAAAACTTTAGTTCACATGTCAAGGTTATGTTTAATATAAATCCAAGTGTAGTGTCAGAGAACTTGTCTGCTATTTTACATTTGAGAGCAGTTTATGACATTAGACTGAACTAAAATCTACCTATTGTTTACACATAAATAAATAATTTATCAAGAACAAGCTCTAAGCATAAGTGATTCACTTTTGCTTTTAAAACACTTTTTGATGGATGAATGCAAGTAAATTTTCATGTCAATTCAAGAGCACATGTGTGAAGATTCATTTTCTTCCACAAAATTTACACATATATATAAATTGATAAATTATTTATTTACATATGTTCAAACTAATATAATTCAAAGTCATAGGTAGCTAAAACTAAACTGTCTCTTTCCTTTAATATATAAACTAAATTTGTACAAATTATTTGTCTATTGACATATCATGCTTATAATAAAATATAGTCCTGATTTAAGCATGGTTAATAGGTATAGGTTTATATAAGAATAAGTTCTAAGCATAAGTGATTCACTTATGCTTTTAAAACACTTGTTGATGCATGAGTGTGTGTAAACTTTAATATATCAATCCAATAGTACAAGTATTAAGATTCATTTTCTTTCACAAGATTTACACACCCACATACATATATATATATATATATATATATATATATATATATATATATATATATATATATATATATACACACACACACACACACACTGGATTTAAATAAATAAAAAAATATAAATTATTACTATACAGTATATAGATAAATATAAAACAACTTTTAAATAGACTACTGCATAGCACATACTTTATCATCATCTGCTTGTAGAGAAATAGTGAAGACAAAGACACCAGCTTATGAAATTATAGAAGGTAATGAGTTATGATTTTTTTTCATGTTTTATTTTTTTCCTAAAATATATCCATTTCCATACAATAATTTGATTGCTCTCTATGTTTGTTATGCACAAGCTATATATATATTATCTAATGAGCTTGCCAATAGCTCTTAACAAGGTTTCAGAATATCCTTAGAGACCTGACTGAGAAAAGCCAGACACTAGAAACTGGTCTGGGGTTAAAGATATTTTAAAAAATTTGTTAAGAGATATTGCAAGCTCATTAGATAATATTTGTAATACAAGCTTATAAAATTAGGTCATGTGATATATGACTTGATTTCTTTGCAAATATATTTTTTGCTCTTAAGGCTTTGGCAATTTTATACTTCTAAAGCTATTAATATATGGTGTATCTAAACATAGTTCCATCCCAAATGGCTATTTAAGTTAGATAGCTGTGTTTAAAGCCATATGGATGTGTGAAAATTTCAGATTTTTTATTTAATAGTTAACCATTAGATAAATGCTGGTCTTGGTCTGGTATTCTAAATCTAATGCTTGAAAATTCTAAACACCTCACTAAGGAAAGCCAAAAGCTAGAAACTGATTTGGGGTTATGGATATTCTGAAAAGCTTTTAAGAGCTATTGGCAATCTCATTAGATAACATTTGTAATACAAACTTATAAAATTAATTCATGTGATAAATGACTATTTTTTTGCAAATTATAAACTTGCTTGAAACCTGAAAAAATATTCCATTATACTTGGAAGTCATCCACAAATCATAGTAGTGACTAGGAGATGCATTAGTTATCTTACCACAAGCTCATCTTTTTTTTATTTTTTGTATAAATTTCATAAAATTATACGCAGTATATAATTATAAATATGAATTATAAATTATTTACATGTACGTACTAATTTGATAATGGTAAATAAAATCCTACAATACTAATAATGTTTGCTGACAATTATTACATTTCAGAATGAACAAAAAAAGTATATTTTTCATTTAAATATTTATCTAAATTGTAAATTATATGTTTGATAATTAATTATTAGCTTAGGGCAATCTGCAAAACCTATTTAACCCTGAAGATCACGTTTAAACTGCACGCAAGTATCTCATTTACTTAAATAATGAGACTTGATTAAATGCATGATAGCTTCTCGAACATGACGCAAAAGCCATCCTGTTAAAATATTTTAAACATTTTATTAATAACCAGCAATTAAAAACTTAAATAATTTAAAAGGAAGGGTTTTCTAATAGTGAAAACAAATTATTTTAAAGAGTCAATTAATAAATTCCGTGTAAAATATTTCAATGTTTTTTTTTTAGTAATGTGCGTAAATATAAATGTCTTATCGTCACTTCCTACAATTAATCATTCATACAGAATTAAATTTATTGTATTTTTAATCCGTAGCATCTTTCCTTCGATTACTCCAGAAAATTTTCTAGTTGTTATGCATTTCTCTCACATGCAGTCTCTATATCTCTCAAAATCACTTGAAATCCAACTTCGTTCTTTTAGTAACATTTCTGGTCCTAATTTTTAACCATTTATGTCTAAATTTAGTGAACTTGCATTAATACAAAAAAAATAAAATCTAAAATAGTATTTTATTAGAATTAAAGTCTTTTTAAATATTGGTCAAACATGAAGATGTTTTGTGTAGAATAATGAGTATATGTTTCAATATAAAAGCAGATATATTATCACCATTTCATAATCAATTTATAAGATAATAGACTATTTATTGATATAAATATTGATATGCATCTTAAACTAATATTGCAGCAGCAAGTTATGAAAAATTTATATAATTTGAAATTAAATAATGCATTAAAAATCTAAAAAAAAAAAAAAAAATTATCTAAGCCAATAAGAATATATCTTTTACAATATACATATACAGTGGATAAAAATTCCCATTACAGTAACAGCTATAGTAATAGTAAAAAAGCTATTGATGGTAATATATTTGTAATAATAATTATAAAAATTTAGAAATATTTTCAGCTACTTTTATAACCATTCTCAGCAACTAAACATTTTAAATTTGCCAAAAGTTAAACAACCCAAGGTTTATAAATTGTAATATGTGCACTTTGTCTATGATCTTTTCGATTTTCCTTTTACCATGGTTTCTTTCCTAAGAATTCTAGCTTTACCCAGACTAAAATTGAAAGCAAATTAGCATTAAGTGGAAAAAAAAAATAAAAACATATAATATTTTATATGTATTTTTAAAAGAATTAGCTGGGATATTTGAAACATGTGAAATTGATATTATTTTTTTAGCATTAACATTCTGTGTTTTAGTTAAATTAGTGCTATATTTTTTAAATTGACATAAAATATAGTGTAGTCACAATGTGTGCTATATTTTGTTTCAAGTTATTTTTACATAGATTGTAGATAATCGATAAGAGCTCATGTTGTTGTTTTTTACAAGCTCTGATTACAATACAATATCTTATGTTTACAATATTGTAAGCAATCACACCACAAAACACACTCATTCCAATACATTACTCAGAATTATTTTCATGCAGACTTATAATGAATCATTTTAATAAACTTACAAATACAATTTTACTTTTCATTTATCAATGCCCATTTATTCACTCTGATTAAAATAGAACGTATGAATGGACATCGATAAATGAACAACAAATTATATTTGCAAGTTTGTTAAAATGATTTGTTATGAGTCTGCATGGAAATAATTCTAAGTAACATATTTGAATGAGAATATTCAGTAATATGAGTAGAATCTCAAACATTACATATTTAACCAGTTGTAAAAGTTTTTACATGCTGTTAAAATTAATAGTATTGTAAATACAAAACTATGTATGCCCAATGTAAAAGTGTAAACAGATGTAACTTTTTCCTTCAGTTAATAAAGTCTTTTTTGAAAATAAGCAAAAAAAGAAGAAGCATAAATAAATCTTGATAGTTAAAGAACTGATAAATATTTTGGAATCATATTTATTTTATTTTGTAAAAAAAAATATTTCAAGGTGTAAAATTACTTAATTTTATAATGATGACCTTTTTTTCAATGTCAAACACTCTATAAATAATACTATATATATATATATAATGAAATAAACTTATAGAGAAGTTTTCATTATCTATAAATATATATATATATATATATAATGAAATAAACTTCTGCCATTATTATAAATAATATAAAAACACTGTATCAGGGGATAAAAAATAAAATTATGTTAAACAAACTGGTTATTCATACAAATACTAATGTTTGGCCATTAAAAATTGTAAAAATTATATTTTCGCTTATTCAGATTTGCACATTATGTTTTTGTTTTTTAAAGTACATTTTGGAATGTTTGTAATTGAATCTTTCTTTAAATTTGTGGATGTTATTAAGAATGTTGTTATTTTAAATGAATATAAAATGATGACATTGAACATAGCAATTGTATGTATCAATCAATTGGAAAGAATTCATTAAAATTATTGATGAATTATTATTTAATAAAAATGTAAACAGATACAAATATACATTTATTTATGATATATTAACCTGGATTAGTAATGAAATTGCAGTTGCATTTAGAAATAATTTTAAATGTCACTTTTATGGATCATTTTTATTATTGGTCAAGTGAAGTAAAACTCTGAAACTTTTAATTGGTTTTAATTGGTCAAGTGACAATCTCTTTGATAGAAATATTTTCATCTTTTAATATATATTAATTTTAGTTTCGTTTTCAAAAAGTATATTAATTATTTGTAAAGTTATTTCAAAAATATATTTTTATTTGTATTTTATAGAAATATTCAAAAGCGGAAAAATCAAAGAAAACATTACAAACAAATTACAAGCAATGTAAACGTCATTTATATCCCTCCCAGATTTACTGTCACAAATTTTTTAAGAATTTTTTAGGAAAAATCTCAATGTTTTTCTCAAAATAATTATATTTTCAGCATATTATTAAAAAAGTACATTATAATATTTAAATAAATGCCAGAAAAATATTCTAAAACATTAATCTTTGTTTGAAAATCAAATAAACAGCTTGGAGCAATCTAAACTCTTGACAAGATGTCAAAATTTTTGCTATGGCTGGTTTCTTTTTCAATTTACAATCGTGTAAAGTATACAATTTTTTAATAAAATCTTACTACTTTTGTAAAATAACTATATTTTCAGCAGATTTTATGAAATAATTTGTAATATGTACAAAAAATAATAAAAAAAACACTCTAAAACCTATATTTTCATTTTCAGCAATGAAAAAATATTTTTCGGAATCATCAGCCAATAAGAATTGAGAATAGATTGAGAATAGATTATCCAACCAATCAGAACTGGCCTTCTTCTTTTGTAAACTTTAAACACTCCTAGTATTGATTTTTTACTTGTAAAATAATTCAAGGGAGGGCAGCATCTTACAGGCCTTGCTCTATGCTTTAAATCGAGCACAAATTGATCACCGTAACTCATAAAATGGCCGAGTTAGAGCAATCTAAAGGTGTCAACACGAATTCACATTGACCCCTATTAAAGTGTTAAATGATAAAAATTTGGCCAATAAGATTGTCTATTAGTAGTTTTTTTTAGTTTAGTATTGGCATGTAAAGGGAATTATATAAATATTTCCATATTAGATCAATGTAAAAATTGCATATATGCGCCATATGTAAATTATGTTTTTGTATGTGCACCACGGGCCATAAGATTATATGTTTGATAAATTAAATAAGAAATCATGACTAAATTGGACTAAAGAATCCAAGAAAGATGAAAATTCTATTATTTAAATTTAAAAATAAAGCAGAACCTTAATTTATTGTATTTTAAAATAACCATTAAATTGTTCAATATTAGAAGTGAGTCAATGTCAGATTTCAACTATCAAGTTTGAGAATGAATGTTTAAATCAACAAAATTGAGAATTTTTATTTCTGATGAATGGTTTTAGTACAACTAATATATATATAATAGATTATGTATGAGATCAAAAATGTTAGAAATTATAAAAAATGGATGGCTCTACTATATGTACTGGGTAGTGGCAATAAAACTCGGAATAATATGTGCAGACAAGTTCAATGATGCCTTTAGTATACTTATAAATTTGAATAAGTTGTTTAATAATATGTGATAAAATAGATAAATTAGACTGAACTAATGTCATATATGCAGTGGGATGTAGACAATTGGATTACCCATAAATTTACTATGGTGAAACTAAACCAAATTTCAACACAAGTATAATGTAGCATTCACTTATGCACAAAAAAGCTAAAGTAATATTTACTAAGGCAATAAACCTTTAAGCATGTGCAATTACTTGTAAGTGTGAAGGTAGGGACCTCTACAGATCTTAACCACAAGCTTACATATTGGAAGAAAAGAGTAAGCTTGTGGTTAAGACCTGTAGAGGTCCCTACCTTTGCATTTACAAGCACACATGCTTAAAGTTTTATTGCCTTAGTAAATATTACTTACGTAATCAATATACATTAAATAAATTTATAAAAAAGCTAAAGCTAATTTGGAAAATGCATCTGTATTTTATTGCCATAAAAGGAAATATGTACATTGTTTTGATTCTGGTTTTATTATTCAGGTGTTTTATAAAGATAAAAATGATAGAAAGTGAAAAGATTAAAGAGGTTCTGATTATTATGCAAAATGAACTTGTAATCAATCAGAAAACCAATATTATTCAAATAAGAAACAAATGTTATTTTTTATTTTTAATAATCAAATACTGTAGTTTATTTAACATACACGTTTATGATGCTAATGCATCAAAAGTACATTTGGTTTGTTTAATTTATTCTTTATTCTCTCTTGTAGCATTTACATATACAGGATGTCCATAATGTCAGTGTGAAATTTAAAGAATTTTTAACTTTATTAGTATTTGTGATAGAGAAATTATGTAGAATGTATTGGAAATAAGAAAATCTATGTATTTTTTGTTGTTTTATTATATTTTATTAAGTTTCCACATGACCACCATCATTAGTAAACGCAGACCATGGCTTACTTTGGATTAAGCCTGTATCTTTGCATTTTTTCATTCATTTGGCAATAGAATTTCTATGAGGTGAATCTTTATAGTATTCAGTTTAAACATTCTTTGTACAGCAACAGTAGATTTCAGTTCAGCCAACCAAAGACACAGTTTACTTCTTCTTCAGTTGAAGCCATGGCTCACATAATTCTGAAAAAAAAAAAGTTATTTTTAAAGTTTCAAAAAATTATTAAATTATTTTTGCTTAAAACTAGGTACATTAAGCTTTCTAATACTTTTACAGATTTTCCTATCATAAATACTAATGAAGTTTTTTTTTAAAATTGCACGTGGACTTTATGGACAACCTGTATATATAATTTAAAATAATCAATTTAAAACAAAATTGAAACAAACAACTTACTATAAACAAAATTTATTTAATGCATCACCAAGCTTTTATTCCTTATTGGAATCTTATCAAGATGTTTTTTTTATTTATAAAAGCACATGTGATATGGCTATCCCTTTATTGATGACAGGAATCTCTTAGCCAATATGCCCAGAAAAACCTGTTATCCACCTTTCTATTTCTTTCCATTCACCACACTAAGTTTTTCCCACATTCTTCTACCCTGCTCTATACCATTTCTACAATATCATTTTTGTCTTCTCCATGGCCTCTATATCTAAATCCCTCTTTTTTGCCAAGCCCAGTGTAAAAACCTAGAATCCAGTTTCTGTATAATCACTTAGTTTATATTTATTCTCCCACAACTTCATTATTTGTACCCTTTCTGATTGTAAGCATTTACATTCAATTAACAGATGCCTAATATTTTCCATGCCTTTCTTATATAGCTTGCAGAATATATCACCCACATTTTTCCATTTATGTGTATATTTCCTTGATGCTAATGATCTTGTTTGAACCTTAAATAGTAAACTACTTTCCTTGTTATTATCATAAATTAACTCATACTCAATATTCTATTTACTTATATATATATATATATATATATATATATATATAATATATAATATAGATATATATAGATATATTTATATATATATATATATATATATATATAGATTCTTTTTTACTCTCCATGCTAGTTCTTCATCACTCCAACTCCTTATTTATTAATGAATCAACTCTTCTATCCCATTCTTTATTACTATAGCACTTAACAATTCTCTTAACATAATCATCCTACCCTTTGTACAAGTGTACTGATGTAAAATCTTTGTCCAATTTTTTTCTCACTATCTTGCTGTCTGTTCTATACTTGAAATCTAATTAAACACTATTTTAGCTATTTTCTTACTACCCATAAATCACAATCTACTGAACATTCTCATTTTTCTTTTTGCATATCTCATATAAAAACTTGACCATCTCATTTCTCCTTGAATTTCCTCCTTTGCCATCCATACATCTGCATCTAATGCATGCCTTCCTACTTCTCTTTGTACTTTTTCTAAGTAATCTAACACCCCTTTACTAACACATAACACTATGTTACAATAAGTTAACTCTGCTATTGCCACTCCCTTCCATACAATCATTGCTACATCATATTTATTATATAAAAACACTTAATTTCTTTATCAGTCCCTTTTTTCCTTTTCTTCATTTATCTTTTTTCTCCCATTCATCCAAGCAATTCCTCTGATTATTTAAGATGGTTCCCAAATAGTTATACTTACTCACCACATTTAACTTTATATCCCCAAGAAAAATTCTTTCACTTCTCTTATCCCAGCATTAATTATCAATACTTTTGATTTTTCTTCACTAAATTTGATCCCCATCTCTTTAACCACCCTTGCACAAATCTTCAGCACAACTTCCCTATCTTTCTTACTTTTTGTGCACAAGAAAATATCATCAGCAAATGAAAGATCTGATAATGTATACACTCTCTTTCTATCTATTAATGATATCTCTACTCCTCTTCGTAGTCTTTCTATTGCCCTCTCCATTTCTCTCAAATATAACAAAAACAAAATGAGTGACATAGGACATCCTTGCCTTAGTTCCACCTCATTTTTAACTCTGATTCTATATTTCCTTACTGATGTGTATAGTAATTATTTTCATACAATCTCTTAATATGATCCCAAATTTACTAAACTTATCCATAATCTATTTACTCTATCATATGCCTTCCCTACATCTATAAAGCCCATATATAATGGCCTACCTGTATTCTTACTCATATCTATTAATTGTATGCCTACAAATAAACTATATTTTTTATTCCTATTCATTATAAAACCTCCTTGCAATTTCTATCACTATATTATTTTCTTCCATCTATTTTGATCTTTCTTCCAGCCACCATATATGCAAAAACTTCACACAACACAGACATCACTGCTCCCAGTCTATAATTGTTTATCTTTTTATAGTCTGTACCCTTTACTTTAAATAATAGCATCACTGTTGTATTATTCCAGCTATGTGGAAATTTTGTCATCTGTGCTATCTTATTAAAACATAATAATATATATAAATGTAAGTAATAAATGCATCTATAAAGTATAAAAAAATTGTGTACACTTTGATATATATTAGATAGGCATATCAAAAAGAGTATATCATAATATTAACATTATTCCAAAAATAAACATACATACAATAAATCTAGGCAAATTTTAAATTAGCAAGAGATATATTGCTTTCTTATATTTTTTATAATTTAAGGCCAAATGTTTAATGTTTATAAAATTTGCATACATTTTTATGCAGGAGGAAAGAAATTCTTGGTTTATTATAAAGCTAAATAGGAATATTATTATATTAGATAACATATTTCCCTGAAAGAGTTTCACAGGACATTTATATTATACAATAGCACACAGACTAGCCTTGTTTTTAAATAAGTGAAATAATAATGATATTATTATTAATTATATATTGAACTATTTCTATCATCTAATATTAAATATTGAATGTCTTTAGAAAAATTCAAATTTTATTTAAATTTTCCAAATGCATTCAACTATTAATAGTAGCATACAGCTTAGTATATAACCCAATTAAAATGGTATTATTCTCCCCTCTTCTTCAGATGTTGTTTTTTGTTCAGTTACAGTACTAGCATGGGAAGTGAACCTGGATCTTTAGATTTGTATTGAATTATAATATAATGCTCTAATCAACTAATCTGAGTGTTTGGCAAAATAGTTAGATGAATTACAAACTTATCTTAAAATTCAATATTAAGAATCTAAAGATTCAAGTATGATTTACATTCTGGTATTATCCCTGGTCAAGCCTGCAACATCTGAAGAAAAGAGGCAAAAAATATCACTCAAAAAGTTGTGTTGTATATTAGCCTTGTGTTATTATTAATATTCGAATGTATTTGAAATGTAAATAAAGTTTGCATTTCTGTAAAGATATTCAACATTTAATATTAGATTATGTAATTAATACCAAATAGCCATCTTCATAGGCTTCAGACAAGCAAAGTAATATTACATTTGATATTAAAAATGGGTATAAATAAAAAATTTCTTTACAAGTCCCTTATGAATTAATATTCATTTATTCGTGTTGTTATAGTAATGTATTTCATTTGAGGCCATTATATTTTAATTATCATGCAAAAATAAATATTATATAAAAAAGTGAAAAGGCAATTTCTTTTCAGGTGTAAAATTTAAATAAGATTAGAGCTAGCATTCACAATGATTACAAGACATTCACAAGTTTTTGCCTGAGTATATTAATCCAAATACATTTTTTTTTCAAATCAATGTATAAAAGTAAAAGTCTGTAAGAATATATTGTAATGTAGGCTTAATATAACATATGTTATTGTCATACATGTATTATATCATCTTACAAATGCTTGATTGAATATTTATGGTGATGAAAAGAGTCTGCCTACAAGCAATTAAAACAAATCTCCATTTTATTGAAAAAGATTTACAAAGGGACTTCAATATTCACATCGTACATTTATTAATACTTTATATTACTCATTATTCATTATATTATTTTATTGTATGATTTAATGATGTTTCAAATATAATAAAATTAAATATTAATTTTTTAAGATTGTTTTTATCTTTTTTTTTATGTCATGATTTTATATTTATTTTTCAATACAAGTAATGTTGGGTGGTCATCTTTTTATCTTATATGTTCTATAATTCTTGCAGAAATAAAAACAAATCATTCACAAAATATGGTAGAATTATATATATACATTCAAGTTTAATATATACCAAACTATAATTTGTTGCTCCTTTACTTTCAAATATATGATTTTATACAAAGGAAAAAGTATAAATGATCTCCCAAATACATTTTGACAGAATTAGTCTTCTCGTAAATCCAGATCATCGCACACACTTTCCAAATATCTTTTATCAATGTTCCGTTTTTATTTAAATATACATTACATCAATTTATTTTATAAGTATTGACATTTTTATCATGTAGTGATAATATAATATTTATTAGTCAGAAATTATTACATAGTTAAATGCTGGATGGAAACATTAAAAATTAAATAATTGATTTATAATAAAATTATTCTTTTTGATTGTTTATACAGCACTTTTTTATTATTATTTTCAAACGTTCAACTTCTTTCAGTTATGCATAGAATCTTATATATTCTTTTAAAAAGATCCATTTTTGATTTTATAATTTCAAGTATGTAGTTACAAACACTTGAAAAAGTTAAATGACTCCTAAAATGCATTTTTGAATGAAGTATTCTTTTTTTAATCCAAATCTCCACACTCATCAAATGTATTTTATGATTGTTCCATATTTATCTAATGAATATTATATGAATTTATTTTAGAGCATATTTTTAAATCACATACATGGATTATTACAATCTTTAATCAATAAATAAATGGTTATGAACCATTTTTATTGATTCAGAAATTATTACATTTCTTAACTCTGGATATAAATTTTAAAATTCATTAATGATTCACTTATTCATGGAAAAAACAGTTTGAATATATTACTAACATAATTCATAAGCTAGATTTCCATTTAAAAACACTTGTAAATAATGTCCACCTTTTATTACAATAATGCCAACCTATTTTGTCAGATAAAAGATTATTTACAAGAGTATTAAATGATTCTTTAGGGATTTAGTTTGTGGATTATCTTAGCATCATATTCAGACTTGTTTGTTCCATGAATAGGTTTGTATTCTTAGCATTACATATTTGACAAGCCGTAAAATTATTTATATACTCAGTAAATGCATTACAATTAATGATCAAATATTTTATATATATATAAGTGGTCCTATCTTAAAAAAATTACTTTTGTTTTTATTATTCCTGCACAAGATTTTATACATTTTTAAAACCACAACTTATTGTTGATATCCATTTAAATATTAAACAATATGTAATCAAGTTAAAAGTGGGAAATGCTAATAAAAAATGTCAATTAAATTATTCAAGTTCTACTGTCTTTGTTTATGTTCTGGTATATTGATATCTATTTTTTAACTAGAACACATTTTGTGCTGAATTCATTAAAAAAAATGTGACTGCTTTCCTAAAAATTATTTCATTATTAATGAATTAATTAAAACATGACATTATTTGCATTACTGAATAACAAAATGAATCTAAGTCTTCAGAAAAAATATAGAGATTTAAATATAAAATTTAAACAGTTTTTAAAATTTAAAAATGATTAGCAAATTAATTTTTTTTAAAAAAATTTCAGTCATCTTCTGATCATAGTCTTTTTGATATTTGTTTGAAACATTGATAATATAATGGACATAAAAATGGCAATCATAATTACAATAAATCAGTAGATAGCATTCCTCATGATAATAGTGATATTTGAACAAATGGATAGATTGTTTTAGTAATCATTTGCATAACAATACAAAATAATGCATGGTTATATTTTCATTCCTATCAACTTCATTGAGATATGGAAGACATGTCTAACCTGATTATAATTGTAATCACAAAAATGGCAGAAGCTTCGGAATACTGTTAAAATGTGGAGCTCATATGTTAGCTTCAAATAAATTAAAGATTTCATAAATATAAATATTTATGAAACAATGCTATATTATTTTAAGAATGTTTATTTTGTTTTAATTTATAAATGTAAAGAGGACAGTACATTAATCAATATGTAACATCATTTTTATCATTTACATAAAAAGTATTTTTAAAACATATTTTTAAACAAGTTGTTTCTAGATGTAATGAGTGGCTTCTAAATATGTAGTGCAGTTTGTCAATTGAATTCTCAGGAATCCAATAAAATCCAGCCCTGAGTTAAGCACAGTAAGTGAAGGTTAGCTTATATATGAATAAACTCTATGATCAAGTGATTCACTTGTTGCTTTAAAACTCTTACTTATGGGTGTGTGTAAAATTAATACAGTATAAATAAACAGGGCGTGTGTGAAGATTTATATCCTTCTGATTGGTTAAAGAAATGTTAATATATTTTGTAGGCATAAAAGTGAATATAAATGCTACAACAGAAGCTGTAATTTGCATATCACTTTTATTGGTTTGGTAGAGGTATGCAAATCTATTAAGTGTGATTTGTAACAAACATTAAAAATAGTTTGTAAATAGTGAAATCATATTCATATTATATACTGCTGCTACATGATGGGATAAGAGGAAATATTATTACTACGAGATAAAATTTTAAGATTTAAAATTAAAATTATTTCAATTTTCTTTTCTATTTTTTTGGTCTTTTGAATATATCAGAGATAACTCCTAGAAGCAGGCATCTGCATGCAATATAGCAATGAGGTTGAAGCTTTTAATTCAAATAAACTAAAAACAAAAAAAAACATTTTTTATAAATACACCGCTCTTTAACAATTTATTGATGATTGTGTTATTCTTTCTTCTTCAAAGTAATTTAGAAATTTTATTAATGTTTTGACTATAATCTAAACTTTTTGTGGTATAATAATCAAATGTCAAAAACTCAAGTAGTATGTCAAATAGTGATGGTAAAAAATATTTAGCAACTTTTGTTTTGGTTGAGTTCAGGTAAATTAATTCGTTTTGAATGATTTCAGGTAAATTAGTTATACCTTGGATTGTTAATTTAAAAAAATTGTTCTATAGAAGTAAGATTAGGATTTCCTATTAGCATAACATAAAAGCATAAAAAGGTTTTATTTTAAATGCTCCAAAATTTTCTGAAATAGTGTTAGCAAGATTGTAAGACCATTAGACATGTTCTTCTGGTTACTGTGTGCAATGGTATTAAATCTAGGACTATAAAAAAAATATTTCTATTGTATTGAGCATGTAACAAATTTTACCAAAAAGTGTTTTAAATTGAGGTAGATGATTGTCTCCTGTTTGTATCATAATGATTATATCAAAGATATTCTAAAAAATATATATATATTTATAGTTTTATTGGAAGAATAGAGTAAGAATAAAATGAAATTAAATATAATTAGTCAAGATGTTAAAATCTTCCAGAAAACAAAAGTTTACTGTGAAAGACATTACAAGAAAAGAACTACAATATGTTGAAATAATATGCTCGAAGATCATTGAATTTTGAGTTTTGTGGATTGGTCTATATAGCTATCCACAAGAGTTAATTTTTTAGTTGTATTCTGATAAAATTAAAAAACAATCATAGTTGTTTGTGAGTGGTTGTTAATTGAATTGAATTGCCTGACAATAATATGAATTATGATTAGACCTCTTTACACTCATATATCTAGTTCCATTTAATTTTGCATAATACTTTGGCAAGCAAGGTATTCTGATAAGCAAATTAATGAAAGATAATTTGAAATTTCTATCATCTACATTAGATTATATCTTAAATATTTTCTGCAATTTTGTAATATATAATACAGATAATAATCTTTTTAAATTGTACCATAGTAATTATTTATTTAATTTATTTTAGTGCCACCTTGTTAAAAAAAAAACCCAATCCTATATATTATAACATTGGAATATGGAGAGGGGGCATATGCCATTCAATGTTGATCACTTAAGTGAGGCCTATTAAGAATATTCCTTGTCTTCCTACATTCTATCATTATCTCACTGAATATTGAAGTTTGTCATGTTTCTATGACAATTTTGTCAATCAAAATCTATTACATTACTCTCTAAATTAAAATTTGTCTAGGATATACCTCTATGTGTTTAGAAATTATTAGATCGGAAGTCAAACTCTGATAATGCACTATTACTTTAAATATTATAAATCTTTGCACACCTCAGTAAGAGTTTAAAAAACTTAAGTGAGTCACTTAAGTTTTTTAAACTCTTACTGACATGTGAGTGCATGGAGATTTATAATATTTAAAGTAATAGCACATTATCAGAGTTCGACTTCCGATCTAACAATTTCAAGATTTTCAGCACTTTATAATAATAGATCTATGTATCCTTAGCTAATTATTGCTCTAATATAGATATACACATTATTGATCATAAATGGCATTATTCATGGATCAGTCTACAAAAGATTTGATTATATTACATTGTCATTGCTGCTCTGACTTTGTTAATCAGTTCTGTGCATTTCAAGTAACATTTTCTCCACATTTATGAACACTTTCATTATAAAAACAATACCATTTTACTATGTCTCATAGTAGAACAGTTTTATAATCTTAAGAGAATATTGACCAACACATATTTGCATAAATAGTCTCTCAAAAAATTTTAATCATTTGAAATTATTTTCTTTTTCTTTATGAAGCTAAAAATTATAGAGCAAAAGCATGCTATTTCTTTGGGTATGAGGCCTTCTATATATCAAGAAACAGGATTATTTTGCAACTTATATCTACTTTAAAGAATTTTGCTTTGATATAAGTTTTTTAGTGAATATGCTGCAGATGAGTTTATATGGAATCTTTAGAAGAATATTCATACTTCCAGAAATTGTGTGACTTTTATTTGGCTGTGCAGAAGAATCATGAAAATCTTCCAGAAAGCTCTTATTTTTGTTTATACAATTAAAATCAATACATTTATCAAAATTTTCATAAACTTCTGGAAGTTGTTCGGTTTTGTATTTAATTATTCAATAATAAATTCTGAATCGTTATTATTGAAAATCATCAAACATTTTCAAAAACCTTTAGTGGTCTTCATACATTAAATCAATAATCTAAATGAAGTCATTTTTTTGTTTAATCACAATTGGCATTTCCATTCACTAAATTTAATAACTTTGGCAAAATTTACAAAGAAATTTGACAATAAAATATTTTGAAAATATTAGTAGTTGGTTCTAATTAGCTAAATAAAGTCAGAATTTCCTCATTTAGCCATAGTTTTGTCTGAAAGTCCTTTAAATTCATATATTGTACATTATGACAATCACATGAATGAATAAAAAATGATTAGAGTTACATTTAATTGTTTAACTATGGATGCATGAGCATTTGTAATTATTTTATATAGTGAATGTAACAACTGACTGAATTTTCTGAAGTAAAATTTGAATATATCTTTTTTATACTGTTTTGTGTAATAATGATGGTTCTCTGGGATACTTTCCAAACTCTTGAGTCTTTTGATAATGGAGTTGTAATCATAAATATATTAATTTACAATGATATCTGTACGATTTGATCTTAACTAAAAATGTAAAATTAGTTCTAGAGATCTAAAACATAAATCTATGAAAACATTCATTACAGATGAGGTTTTTAATTAATATTAGAATAAGAAATAAAAAATATTTTTCAGATTGTGTGTTTATTTTAGTAAATGATTACAAAATTTATTAAACATCATTTCTCTCTTATACATGCATAACTTACCTATATATTAAATCAGAGGTAAGACTCTCCATACAGTAGTGCCATTCAGTGCAATCCAGAGTAATCAATGGATGTAAGCATAAAAAGTGATGATCATGTGATATTTAGATGTTTATTACCTATATATTGTTGTAGAGACTATGTAAGTAGAAAAGAAAAAGAACTTTTTTTAATATTTTCAATATCTATTTTATATAAAGATGCATTAAGAAAATGTTGAGAGAAATTTATATATATCACCATCATCATTTTTTTATCATTATTAGTCAACTGCAGGATGAAGGTTTCTCCATCATTTTTCTTCAATCACTAGTTTCTTTACTCCACATTACTCAGTGCATGGTTTATTTCACCCATTCATCTCTCATGTGCTCTCTTTCTAAGTCTTTTACAATCTCTTGGTATTCAGTTTAAGAGTTCAACTATCCAAATATTATGATCTCTTCTAGAAGTACATCCAGTCCAATTCCATTTTTTTATTCTTTCAGTGACATCCATAACATCTATTTGTTATTCCATGGTTTATGGGTCAACTCAGAAAAAAATTTAAAAAAGTTTTACATCCTTAAAAATCTCATGATTTTTTTTTAGATCCTTCAGTCCAATGTTTGCTTAGCTGAAAATCATTTTTGATGAATAGATGTGTGGTGTTTTTAGCAATAACAAAAAGAGGGCAAACTACTAAAACTTTTGTCATCCAGAAACACATTAGTGTGATAAGTAATGCTCTTATGTTTATTATTTTTGATTAAATATCCATTAATGACCTATATAAGAACAGATTTTCTGTTTTTACATTAGATCTACTTAGAACTTCTATTCCACCATACATTCTTTAAACATATGAATAAAGACATCTGAAAAGGTTAAACAATCTCCAAGATCATTTTATGCTGAACCATACTTATTCAGTCAATTTGAATTATAATATATTAACAGGTTTTTATTTGATCTACAAGAATCAAACTTTCTTCACTAACATCATTGATATCATCCAATTTATATAAATACATTAAATCTTATTACTAATAATTTATTAGACTAGAGATTATTATATCATTCCTAGTCTAGTTAAAAACTTTAAATGCAGTTAAAAATTAACATATCTATTTTTTGAATTAAAGTTAATATCTGAACTAGGAATGATATGATAATTTCTAACTTAATAAAATGATTAGTAAAAGTCATTACTATATTTATCCAAAGTGTTAAACCACTAAACATCACATGATTACTAAACATCCATTGATTACTCTGGTTGGTACTGAGTGGCACTACAGTATGGAGAGTTTTGCCTGTTTTATCCAAAGTGAATGCTATTAATGATGTGTATGCAAAAAATTTGACACCTGAAGATCAAATTATAATAAATTTATTGTATATAAATGACAACTTTATGCATGCATATATACGTCTAAATCCTACATAGATAAAATTTGAGTTTTTTAGGTACAATTGGGATTAATACTTTTTAAAGATATTTGATCATAGCTAACACAAGTAATCATATAATATTGGATAATATTTGAATATTTAGCTATTCTAAGCTAACTCGAAAAAAATGACAATTCCTCAAAGTTTTACTAACTAGCAGTTAGGAACTTGATGAGTTACGTCTTCTGATCCATTGTTTCTTTATGTCATCAGGTTATGAAATCTTTATCTGCAGTTATTTATTTAAAGTCTATTTTATCTTAGGTATATGTGCATTATTTTTAGGTGATCATATTGATAAACAATTTTCTATGATTTTTTTAAATTTTAGTTTCTTGTTTATAGAATGATCAATAAAGATAGAATCTTATTATTATTATTATTATGTATTATTGTTATTATTATTATTACTACTATTATTTTTTGACTCTGAGAGAGATCATTTTGCAAAATTATGTATTCAAATTTTAATTATAATAAATATAATATTTATTGAATGATCTAGCTCATAGTTCAGTCGTCTCACCTTTTTGTTTAATATATTAGTGATCTTTCAGAAATAGAATACAGTAATTTCACTTATGCCAATGATATTACGTTGTCTTTTCAGAAAAGATCCTTTCCTGAAAAAGAAAAATTTCTCAATATCGCTATGGAAAACTGGAAATTTTTTTCAAAGATTGATGCCTTACTCCTAATCCAATGAAGATAGTAGGCTCAATTTTTTATTTAAACATTAGATGAACATTTCATAATCTGAATATAATTTTTAAAAGTAATAAGCTGAAATACAATCCTACCCTATGCTATTTAAAATTATGTTAAATCACAGTATAACTTATATATCAAAATTAATTTTTAAGAATAACCTTGAAAAATTGACTGTCACTATTTAGAATAATGATGTAAGGACTTTATGAACATCTTCTTTAGCACTAGCATGGTCACCTGGTAAATATTGTGCCCCCATTTAAAGAAAACGTTTACACACTAAACTTCTTGATACTCAATAAAATATTATGAGAAATATTGTTGGCACACTGAAGTCTATCTTTTTCTAGTGGTTTTCTGCTCTTTTATATATTCTCTGCCAGATATAAGAAGAGACATTATCTTATAAAAATATACAAAAAGATGTTAAGAAGATTTCACTGTCAACAACTCAAAGTATATTTTCCCCAACTAAGACACATATCAAAGCAAAATTCTTTTTTTAGATGCTCAACCAAAAATCCACAATTAAAGATTAATGATGCAGAAGAAATAAGTATTATGAATTTCCAAGTAACCAACCTTTTTCAGATCCAACAATAAACCAAGTAAATATTAACTTTGCTAAACACAACTGGAGTCTCATTGACAGATTTAAGGGAACCAATAGAAATTATGTTTGTCTGCTTTGTAAATCAAATTTAGCACTGATCTATGTAGATGTGAATCAGAAGAAAACATGATCCACATAGTTAATGACTATAATATCCTGGTTTACAATGGTTGGATTGAAGGTCATGGTAAAGTTATTAGTGAATCTATCTCCTGGTTGGAATCTACAAATGTTTATGATATTTTGTTAATGTTTATTATGTCTTTTAAAAAAATTTATATGTTAAGTAAATAATAATTACTGCTAATATTTTAATTTAAGGTTTTATTATTTGGGGGGGGGGGCATTTATCTATACTTTAATAGACTAGAACTACTTTTTTTATAATTGCTTCACAATATTTAGTTTCACAATTCAAAACAAAAAGCTACTCCAACATCTAAATTTCCATATGAGGAATGATGAATTTTTATATTCCATATCTTAGAATATCTTCTTAAATATATATACTGATTGTTTCTATGGACCAACTGATGATTTTTGGTTTAGCATGAAATACATATATTGGTGATTATTTATCTTTTCGACATATATGTGTTCAAGTGTTCAGTGATATGAGATAGAGTAGTGACTGGTGGATCATGTGAAAGTCTGTGCTCATATACCCTATATATATTACATATATTGATACAGGTATATAATAATCCTGTATTTCAGTTATTAAAGTATTTAATATAACTTTATTTATTTATAATTGATAAATGTTAAGAATTCAAATTCAAGTGAGATAAATTGATTTCTGTTTCAAATTTTAATCAAGATTATGGTGGTTTTTCTAGTTGTGCCATAATCTATTCAGATAATCATTTTATAATTGTTACTATTAGATAGAAAACATAAATAAAAAAGCACCTAACTCTTCACCACTTGCTTTTGGTTGTAAGATAAGTAAAGGAAGTTGTTGAAGTAGGCTTTTGCTATGATTGAGCTGCATAAATATATTGTTTTGCTTATCTATATAATTCAATATTTTATCATTTGTATTTTAATATTTATTATAAATATAAAGCATCAGTATATTTATTTGTCCTTCTAGTGTATTATGCATATGAAAAATATATATGTATTTTTTCTTTCAAGGATGTATTAATATTCATGGAATACGATTGATATATTCCTTTACCATGTGAACTATATAATACGGAAGTGTAAGAGATAAAAAAAAGTAATCAAACATTAAATTTGGTTCATAAGAATCAATTATCTTCACGTACATGTCATGGCCATGACATGAGTATCAATCATATGTCTCAAATATAAAAAATGTATATTAGGCATATGATGAAGATATTAAAACAAGCTCAGAGATTTTCTTTTTGGTAGCTGCTATTTAATGGCTAGCTATTTAATGTTAGTTAAAAAAGAAAACAAGACAAGAAAAATACCAAAAAACTCTATCCACCTGAAAATTATATGGTCTAGTGAATATTATCTTCTTATTTCTCTTTATAGAGATCTAGGGAGAATTTTTCCAGCAATGACTTTTGTTTTTTGTTACCTATATTTAGATATATTTATTTGTAAAAAAAACTTTATGGACAATATGTTAAATTTTAGATATAAAGATAAAAGATTGAACAGCTTTTAAATATCCCACTGAATTACATATTCTTCTCCAACAGCTCCTGAAAGACAAACAGAAAAGAGAAAGTATTACTCATTAAGCTTGACCATTTTAATTGTAAAAGATTTAGCATTTTTCTATCTTTGTTTTACATTTTAAGAATAGTTATATATCATTTTGCTGCCCACTATTAAATAGTTGTTTTTTGTATGACATATATATATGGGGAAAAAAAACTTGTTTGGAAGCTGAAAATATTTTTAAATTTTACTTAGTCTTAATTCAAACCCAAGCTATAAGTATGCCAAGCTGATGTGCTACTAATGCACCACAAAGATGATTCTTTTTTTTCTATCAACAATAAAATAATGATGATGATGATGATGATTTATTCTATCTTGCATATGTCTAATAATGCAAATGACCATTAGTTATGGCTAAAAGAATTTTATTCTCATGGTTAGGTATTATGATAAATTTCTTGGATTAAAAACTGAATAATGTTTTAGATCAAACTAAAGAATTTACTGGTAATTTTACAAAACCATTTCTATTTATCAAAAATGAATGTCATTTTCTAGAGCAGGTCTAGACACACAATTTAACCCTGATAGCATTATTTATCTTATTCAAGGAAATAGTAAAATATTTTATGAAACCTAAGTTTTTATCATTTTCTATAACTTCCGTTTATTTCTTTTAACATTATATATATTTAAATTTTAAATAAAACTTTGAATTAAAGCCAAATAAATTAAAAATATTATATTAATAAAATAAGACTATTAACTTGATTATAGTAATATAAGCCAGCCATTACAGATAATTTAATGTATATATATTCTCTCAACATTCATATATAAATGTAAATAATTTAATTATATTAAAGCAAATTTAGGAATAATTAAACTAAATAATAGCAACACATACTGCTCTTTACAATATAAGCCATAACATTTTAGCATTGTAGTTTAAGGCTCTTGTTATTATTAATATTATTTATTAAAGATTAATATTGTAAAAAATGTCATATCTACTTCTGTTACAGTTATGTAATAATCTGATCTCTTTAAGGTGGAAAGAAGTCTGTAATAGTTATTCAAAATATAAGAACAACTTTAAAACGGAAAAATAATAACCCATTAATAGTCAAAATAAGAGTCATAGATCACATGACCCTATCTCTTAAGCTTGTAAGTTTTAAACAATGAGGATTGCCAATTCCTCTACAACTTTGTATGATAAATGCTTAGCCAGAGCCAGCACTTAAAATATCTCTGTCAGGAACCCCTCCCCAAACCCCTGACCATGGTTTCGTGCTTTGGCACTCCTCAGAGAGGTGTCAGGGTCAGTTGTTTCATTTTTATTACTATTATTTTAACTTATAATTTTAAAATGAAATTGGTTGAATATGATTTTTTAATGCAGCATTTTTATATTAAGTTTTAAAAAAAAGAGACTAACCTAATATAAATATTTTTTTTCATTATTCAAAATTAATTAGAAAAAAATAATTTTAAATTATTTTAATTTAACAAAAGCGTAAATGCATTTCTTTTTCAAATTTATAATACAAACTAAAAATATATTATTACAAATGCAAAAAATATATTGAAAATTATTTGACATTTTGTTTATTGATTTAAAATTTTTTCATCTTGCAAATTATTATGCATTAAATATATATCAAACTTTAATTATTTTTTAATATTAAATATTTTTATTTTACTGTATGCATATGTATTTATGTTTACAATAGTTGGGGTTTTAATCACCATTTTTTTTAAAGATGCATCTAAAAATGTTAGCATAACGAATAAACTGAAAACTCTTATGTTAGATGAAAACAAAAAAGCTTACTTGTCAAGCATTGGTGGTCGAGAGTTCAGCACAGCTGCCTTACAAGCAGTTGTCCCAGGTTAGCGGGTCCACTTCCCGGCTGATGCTATGACACCTGAGAAAAAAAATAGCTTACTTTAATTTGACTAAAGTCTAGTTGCATAAATATTATGAACATTTTAAACCAAGAAATATTAAATAGAGTCTTGTATAGGCATAATAGTTTTAAATATGGTTTGTTCAAACCTTGATTCTGTTATAAAAAATAACATGCCTTAATTCATAATTTTTCTTTCTAATTTTTAAAAATCCTAGTAATTATTTAAAGTGTTATTCTTCAAATTTGATAATAATAAAATTTAATCAAAAAACTTGTCCAGTTATAAAAATTATTAATATTAGATCAGTTGATTTACAAACTTCATCAAACGTGTTTATATTATGAAAGTATATTTCATATCTAGGTCTCTCTCTTTTGTTTCAAATTCTAATTAGAATCATCCTAGCAATATAATACTCTGATCACATAGACCTTGCATTTAAATCAATTATTTATTTGTTCAAAATGTTAAACATAGTTGATTAATTTGATTTTTTTCATAGGAATGGAACATCTTTTTTTTTATTTGATCACACTTTCACATTACCAAGAAACATAAGAACTTTTCTGTTATTAATAGTAATAACTACAACAGTCTTAATATATCATTCTGAGTTGCCATTATTGTTATAAATCTGCTATCAGAAATTCTGTACTTTAAATCAACAATTGTAAAATGATTGGAAGAGATTTTATCACTGATACCAAAATATTAACAGCATATTTTTCTCATTTCTTTTGCCATTAATTATTAATACTTTATTATTTATTTATTTATTATTCTTTCATCAGACAGAAATAAACAATAATTTTAGGGTTGAATTGAAATTCAGACAAAATCATTCTCAACTTTTATTTCTCAGTAAAGTATTAAATTGCAAACTATACTTTCTTTTATTAATATTTTTAATTCTTTTTTTTTTTATCAATTCTTTTAGTGGATCCAGAAAATTTCATTCTGCTAACACTTTAATAATCCCAATTTATATTCAATCTAAAGAATATTTCCTTATTGCTTACTTAATCTTATGATTAATTCTAAATAAATTAGGAGGAGTAATTGTCTACTTAATATAAGTTCTAATCATAATTTTCTTCCCATTCCCATTTATAAACAATTTAACGTTTTTTTTAAATATCATTAATAAATTTTTATTCTGATTCTTAATTAAAATTGTATTTCTCCTAACATAAATTGGAGTAAATCCTGCTGATTAATTCATTCATGTTTTTCAAACAAATTTTATTACATTTACAACTTCTAATATTCATTTTAATAGTTTCTTCATAAAAATTATGAAATAAACTCACTTATCTAATATCTTATGAAAAAATTTGATTTGAAAACAAACAAAGGAAGTTTAATTTATTCTAAAAGCAATTTGGAATAATGCTTTAGAAATTTGCTTACCCAAAAAACCCCTTTAGTTTATTCAAGAATCAAACCCAACAATAAAACATTTAAATCATCTATACAGTAGTTTAAATTTTAACTAACTCTATTTTAATTAGAAAAGAAATATTTAAAGTAATCTCAATATTAAGAAATTAAATAATAATTGCAATAAAAAAAAATTGAAACTAAAAGACAATCGTCTTTATCTAACAAGATCAAACAGCTTAAAAGGTAAACTTTTTCAGAAGATCTTTTTCTCTTTTATCTGATAAAATTAAAATCAACCACATTGGAACTAATCATCAAAATTATAAATATTCCAAACAACAATAGTAATAATAATAATATTTTATAAGACTCATCTACAAATTGAAATAATAATCAAGCAACATCAACAAAATTACATTATCAAACAATTGTTTTAAACCCAAAATGATGAATTTTAGAGTAATGATATTAAATCTAATGAGAAAAATAACTAAATAACTTCCAAATGTTATATGTAAACCATAACACTTGTAGCAACAAAAAAAGTAGTGAATCAGAAATAGGAAATCTTTATTCATTAATTTTATTGTAGTAAATTCTCTGTCATAATTTTCTACTACTGATTTATAATGAGTCTATGCAACTATTATTCTAGTTGTCAAGAATACAACAATATTTAATAATAAAATCTGAAATGAATTTAGCACCAAAATCCCATATGTTGGCTAAAATTAATTTAAATCTATCGTTGGAATGGACTTTTCATCTATAAAATAAAATAAAATGCTAAAAAAAATATAAAAAAAACACTTCATACAGAATATATAATATTTTTCAATAAATACCAGTAACAACACAAGAAGTATAAAATCCTTAAAATGTTCTTTCATGAATAATATCATATTAACATTGGTTTATAGTTAATAAATAATCAACTATGCCTAACAATAATTCCACTATATAATTATGAAATTAATTTATGAATTATGTTGTCAAAATTAAAGTTTCACATAACATTAAAAGTATGCTACTCTTGCAGTGTTCTTTCATGAATAATATCACATTATCACTGGCTTTTAGTTAATAAATAATAGCTATGCCTAATAATAATAACCTTATTAAATAATTATTGAATAATTTATTAATTATTCTGTCAAAATAAAAGGTCCATGTGGCCAATAATTGATCATGGGTTTGAATATTAGAAATATGCAAACCTTGAAATATTCTTTCATGAGTAATGTTACATTACTAATGGCTTATAGTTAATAAATAATCACTATGCTTAATAATATATCTCCTATTATATAATTATGGATTTAATTTATTAATTCTGTTTTCAAAATTAACGCTCCACATATCCAATAATTGGTTATAGATTTAACTTAACTATAATGTTTTGCTATTAACATAATTCTCCCAAAACAATAAAAATAAATAATTAAATCAAATAAAATTACATTTTCTTAAATAATTAATGACACTTCATTAAATATTAATATTTTCAACATAAATATTCCAACTAAACATTATTGTCTCTCCTCCAACTAATCTTATTAACAATGATTTGGGATTATATTTGCAGTAAAGCAAATAGACAAAGTTATGGAATAAATAGTATTTCTCACTATTTAAATATAAACTATAAAAATAATATTAAAATTAAATGAATTATTGAAACTATATGAGCAAATATAACCAGCATTTTTATTTAACCATTCATAAATTATAAATCTTATCCATAAAGGTAATGGTAATCTTAATGTTGTCATTAATAGAGACATTTTTTATAAAGCATGAGAAAATAATTGTAGTCTATTATTAAATATAATTATTAAAAATAATCGTATAAAAATCTAAATTATCCTTTTTATATAATTTCTTCCTAAAAACTAACTTAATTTTTTTATATAAAAACTAATATTTTTTTTAATTAAAACTTTTACAATCCAAATAAATTTATTAATCATTTTTAAATAATTCTTTTACTAATATGTATTTTTTAATATTACTATCAAAATATTTTTTCATATAATAAACAAATATTGAATAAAGTAAAATCGTCAAAATTCTTAAATGTATTATTAACATAAGAATTTATTTTAAACTTGATATATTTATATATATTATACTATTTTAACCAATCTATGATTTTTACTCAATTAATAAAATATTTTATTAAAAATGACTCGATAATTACAGGTATAAACCCAATAATTTTCTTGACAAATCTCTGAATGTAGACCAAAAAACCATCCAACATGAATATAGTAATATATATGACAACTTGACTTAATTGTAGGAACTACATAAACTTCTAACCTCAAAGAAGAAACTCTAAATGAATGTAATATATTTTGAGCTTTAATCAAGTAAAGAGTTTGCATTTGGAATAGTAGATTAAATTATTATCAATTTGATAAAGACATCTTTTCTTTTTCCAAATCTTCAATTCTGCATATTTATGTATCAAATTCAACCTTCTTAAACTCTTTATATTTATATCTTCAGATTTATTGAAGCCCAACTCTAATTTTAATAAAAAAGTTTTTACTTCATCTAATATATACCATAAATGCAAGGAAGGAAGAGCAATAAACACCAACACAAAAATATTCAAAACTTTTCAAGTTGTTTCAGACCACTACCTTCTAATAAAAATTGATTCAACATTTTACACAAATTAATTTTACTATCCTACAACCAACTAAGATCATAAATAAAATGAAACTTAATAATGAATTATCATGTTCATAATCACATTGTTAAAAAAGAAGACACATCCTGAATATTTAACCAGTAATTTAATTTCCTCAGCTCATTATAGGTATGTTCAAAAAAAGGAATTAAAAGATCCTATTACAACACATAATTAAATCTCTTTCTTAAGCAATAAATCCTTATCTATTTCTTCCAAACAATAATTATAAAAAGTTGTCACCCACCCAAAAAATAATTCTTCCAATCCAAAAATCAATAATTCCATAATGTATAATAAATAATAATAAAAAGCCATTTATAAATTAGTATGACCATTCCAATCCCCTCCTCCAAAAATATACTCTAGAGATGAGTTTTATGATGCTTATACAAACCAATCGGTGAACCATAAATAGATTCATAGACAAAACATCATGATGGTCCATTTTCAAAAAAATTTTCTTTCTGAATTTTTTCAACAGCATATCTAATTGTAGTTCTCCAATGTATTCTATTCTCTATCATATCTTCCCAACTAAAACTGCCCCTTTTAAGAATGTCTTTGAGATAGTTCTTATAAAAATGATGAGGTTTATTTTTTTTATGAAGCCATCAAGTTCACATAAAATTCTTTTAGAAAATCTTCCATTGTTCATTCATTTTACATATCAATTCAACAAAAGTGTGATTTTATAATAATGATTTCAGTAGCACCACATCCAGCAAACTGAAGAAAATATTGATTGGTTTTACTATCTTACCATTATAGTTTTAACAATTTTACAGAGCATTATTAAATGAAACTTTTATGATGTCTGTATATTGCATCAATAGAGTGTCCAAATTTCATTTCCATATAATAAATTAACAACTATATATACAGATAACTTAATTGCAGTAGTTATTCCCCTGGGATGAAGTATTATATCTTTTACCTTACTAAAAACTGAAACACAAGCTTATATAACTGTGTCTATATATGTAATATAGGGTATATGAGCATTCCATCATCAGATTTTCAATTGGATGGACAGTTGAAGAGTTGGAGTGGGTAGAAGATTAGAGCCTGTCCATTAAAGTATGAAGATTGTCTATCGTAATATATATCTGAGCACTTATAGTATATATGTGTGGGAGATGATAATCTGGACCAACTGATGATTGCTGTTTTAGCATGAAATACGTATATTGGTGATTGTTTATCTTTTCAGCATATATGTGCTTGAGTGTATCAGTGTTATTAGATAGAGTGGAGAGTGATGGGTCATCTGAAAGTCTGTGCTCATATACCCTATCTTACTAAAAACAGAAGTTGCTCATTGAAATTAATATTGTACCTCAATATCTAAGTCTACTTTCCTACTTATAAAACTATCAAAATATTTAAATTAGTTTGCATTCAGAAATTAAAAACTATCCAAAATGAAAATAGCTGAGATTTTTTTTTCTTTCACTGGCTGATTAAAAAAATTGAGTTTTTGAACATTAATTATTAAACCCAAGTCTTTAAATGCTGCATTCAAAACATTAAGTAATTCTATAAATTGTCCTTTGAACATAATTATCAGCATACTGTAAATGCCAAACCCAAAAACAAGAAGTTGTAATTTTTTGCTTTTAATCAATTCAAATGAAAAAAAAATCCACCAATCAAACTTGAGCTCTCTTTTATTAAACTGCCTATAAATAGTTTCAAAGGTAACTGGAAAATTGAAAACAGTGTTGGAGGAAGTATAATTCCTTGCTTAACACCAGTTTTAATTTTAAGTCTATCAGATTTTTCACTTGTAGCAATAAACTCCCTCTCATTTAATCATGTAGCAAGCTGTATAATATGCATAAATTATGATGGACATTCAACTAGTCTCAAGTAATGCAATAAACTTGTTTGATTATTTAAATCAAATAACTTAACTAAATTAATAAAATCGATATATAGATTATTCCTTTGTTACTGATACTTTTCTTGTATTTGCCTGTTTTAAAAAATCATGACTACACTGCTTCTTGATTTTCTAAAACTATATTGAGCTTTTACTAACCATTCATCTATAACTGGAAACAATTTATTCAATAAAATTTGTGAAAGATTTTTCTCAGGGGATAAAGTTTTCCATGATAACATAAATACTAAAACCAACAATTCCATAACCTAAATAGAGGGAAAGTTTAATTCTTCTAAAAATAAACCATATTTATCTTTGCTAAATAGACAATAACTCTCTTAAAATATCAAAAACAATCCCCATTTACAACACATAATGAAAATGAGCAACAACATAATATGTGTCATATAAAACAATATTCAAAGAATAATTAATTAGGATAACACTAGTCATTTTACTAATAGTAAATAAAAAAATAAACTCCGTGGTTCATAATAAGTCAACCTAATGTTTCATTTTTACCACATGTAAGCAATATGATATTTAAATACTTAATAGTAGTTAGGAGTAAAGTAATTACTGTGGCAATTATAAGATAAGCTTGAGTATCAATATCCATTTCATCTTTAAACACATGATGAATCCATACAAGAAATCATAATAATTCAGTAGTTGGTATCATGTTAATCATTGCTAATGAAACAAAAAATTATACCTTGTAATGATTAATAGCATATGGAATTATTTTTAAACAAGTTATAAATAACATATAAACCTCAGATTGACCAAAAAAATCAAAACAATTGCTAATATAAAATTGTATCACCTCCACCTTCTAGCTAAAAAAATAGTTAAATTTTGATCAATTAAAAATATAGTAATAGTACATGCCAATACAAGTAGTAATATTAATAAGAATATCACTCTAAATTTAAATGACTAAATTAAAAAGAACTTATTCAAAAGTTATTTCACAAGTACATACAGGCAATCCCCTAGTTATGAACTTAATTGGTTCCTGATGTGTGTTTGGAAGTTGAAATTGTTTGAAAGTAGAGGTATGTAAAAAAAAAAACATCAAAAGGTGTTTTCAAAATACAGTATTTATTTTTATTGATTATTACCTGAAGTTTTGTTTACAAATTTATCAAGAGTTAATTGAATTGTATTTTTTTTGTTCTCTTGATAAAGAATTCTGGTCTATATCTTTTCTATTGCCTTTTATACTTGAGATATACACTCTCCATTGGAATTACATTCTTCCATGAAGGTCAAAAATTTGTCAAGATGCGTATTCTTTATAGTCAAACTCTAACAATAAGTTCATTATCAGATTCTTCTTCATTTTATATTTTATTCATCTTTTGTAGTTTAATCAAGTCTTCATTTGACAGAGGTTCTGAGTGAGATTGCATTAACTCATCAATATCTTCATCAGTGACATCTAAATTTAATTCATTTATTATATTGACTATTTCAACTGTGATACCTTCAGAAGTTTCTTCAATGTCCATAGAAGCATTCATCATTTGTGAATATATATGGATTACAACTTTTCCCAAAATCTCTTAATGTATGTCCACCTTCATTGTCAATTGCTTTGATTGCTTGAGTCATTAATCTAACCATATAATACCAATTAAAAGTATCTATCACAGTTTGGTCCATATGTTGTATTTTACTAGTGGCATTGGCAAGGATAAACACATTAACTTCTGGATATAAATTTTGCAGGGATTTTGGATGTCCAGGAGAATTATCTAAAAGCAAGTGTTTTAAATGCAATATTGCCTAACTTAAGGCACAAAATGATGTGAGAACCAATCTTAAAAAAGCTATGCAGTGGCCCAGGCTTTAGTATTTGATTTCCAAATGACTAGAAGCATTCTTTTATCTTTTCCTTACAATGCCCTAGGATTTTCTGTCTGATAAATTAGCATCAGCTTCAATTTAAAATCGACTATCTAAATTACCTACAGAAAGCAATGTTAATCTGTTTTAGAAGGTTTATGCCCAGGTGCAACTGATTCTTCCTTTGCTAAATATGTACATGCAAGCATCTTTTCCCAAAATAATCCTGTCTAATCTACATTGAAGACTAGCATGGAAAATAAGCTCCATCTTTAATGATATTAGAGGAAATGGAAATAAATTCACTGGCAGTTTTCTTATCTGCATTGGCACCTTCCCCAGTATATTTAATATTATGTAAAGAATATCTCAATTTAAGTTTATGAAACCAGCCATCTCTTGCTACAAATTCAATAGCAGAGTCTTCTTTTAATTTTTTTTCTCCCAATCTTCATGCAAACTAAGAGCCTTAGCTTGAATAATTGATAAACTCACTGGGATGCCTTTTTGATATTGATCTTCAATACATAAAGCCAAAGATTTTTCCATTTCATCCATTATTCTGTCATGTCTTTTTGAAACAATCTTTGAAGAATTATTTCCACAATATTTAACATATTCTTTAATTTTGTTCTTGTTTTTCACAATATATTGTTGATCAGTTTAAATTACATGAATGTGTGATTGAAGCAAATGATCCACCATTTTCAGAACATCTAATTACTATATCCATTTTTGTCTCAACAGTTTGGGGTTTATGAGACCTTGATTTCTTTATGGTTGTATCAACACTGCTGTTTTTTTTTTGTTTCTCATTCATGTTTTTAATTAATAAGGATGAAAAAAATTCATCAAAACAAATATATATATATAGTGTAATGTAATGTAATCGCACACAAACTACTTTTAAAAACAAGTGCTAAACAAGACGAACCTGTTAAAAACAGTCTGTGACAATGCTAAAAATAAAAGTTCTTAATGTCAGAGAGATTGGAAGATTTAATGTACTTTATATAAGTTCTTATTGTTATCTAAAACATACTTTTAATTATTTTCTAAATTCCAAAGTTTATCTTTAAAAAAAATCAATTATGAATATATGTAAATAGTTTTTTTTTTTTTATCAGATATTGTAAATTTGTAGCATTAATTACTAAAAGGAATTTTTTAATTATTAAAATACTAAAATACTGTACAATTTTGAATGCCCATACATGAAAGTATGTGCATATATAAAGATATAAAGTCCAAAAGAGATTACTTAATAGTGAAATATTTATAACTCGAGTGTTCATAACTAGGAGACTGCCTGTATATTAATTACTGATATAACAAAATTTAATGCATCAAAAATACATTAAATATCAACAAGATATATATATAAGTCAAATCTATTGACGTACCACTATAAATTAAATTTTCTGCTAAAAGTGGATGAACTGCATATCCAGTTTCAGCTCCACTTTTTACTATTAAAGAATTTAATAACATAAAAAACAAAAAAGATTATATCAAAATTTCAAATTATTTAATGAAAAAAGCAAAAACATATCATATTGTTTTAGTATTAATGTAATATTAATGAAAGTAATCAATTTTCATATCCATCAGCAGAAAACTATATATATATACACCAGTGACGAAGTGTGACTTTTCTAGGAATGGAAGCATACTTCTTTTTTTAATAATGTTTTTATTTCACTTGCCACAATAATTTTTACATAATAGCACCTAATATATATATATTACACACATCTAGAAAAATCTGAAACTCTTTTATCTGTAAATCAGAGAATATATTACCAATATATTTTTATCTTCCAAATTCTTTTAACATTCTTAAAAGTTTTAACTGTATAATTAGATCTTAGCATTGTTTGAACTTCTTATAATCAACCAAGAATGCATTAGACAAATTCATTCTTTGCATATATAAAAACAATTCAACTGTTGGTAAAAAAAATTGAAAGTCAACAGTAATTCCATACATAAAATAATGAATTTGAATTTCTCATTCTAATCAGACTGTGATCAGTTTAAATATAGATAATACATTATCACTATATTTTTATTTTCCAAATCCTTTTAACATTCTTAAAAGTTTTAACTGTAAATTATATTTTAGCATTGTTTGAACTTCTTATAATCAATGAGAATGCATTAGTCAAATTCATTCTTTGTGTATATAAAAACAATTCAACTGTTGGTAAAAAAAATTGAAAGTGAATTTTTTAACCTGAATTTCAATTAAAGCTTTTGAAAGTTTTAGTGAATTTTTCTACAAAAGCACTTTTTTTGTTCAATACATGGATGCTTTGTCCCTAATGTACATACATGCAAATGTCTAACTACAACATTTTTCAATAAATTTCCTATATTTATTAACTCAGTTCATTATCTCAATGAAGTCTTAATTGTTGTTGAACAAATTCCCAAAATAAAATATATTATACTATTATTCTTATGATTTGTTGAAAATATTTATAACAGTAAAAACATAAAATTCTTATTTGAATTAGAAATAACATTATTACTATTCTAATTATTGTTATTGTTTTCAAAATAAATTGAATTGAATTTTAAAATTATTTTTCTTTCAAAACCTCAATTCACAATTTCCCCTATAAAATATGATCCTAAATTAGTCAATAACAATAAAGCTATAACATAGTCTATGCTCCAAATAATATTATTATAATTATCATAAACTCATTTATCCTCAACAAAACTTCTATCATCACAACTTTAAAATAAAATTTGTTAAAAGGGCAATTCTACTAATAATATCAATCTTAGAAAAATTACTCTGTTTACATATTAAGAAAAATAAACATAAATTTGCTTAAAATATCTACTCTGTTTTAAATAAAAATTATACAAAATAATATTCTTATAATAAAATAAAATCAATAATATAATATTTATATACTTTCAATGATTATAATTTCAATAATCATTCACTGATATATGACCAATAGAAATATAAGTTATTAATTTTTATAATATTCCTTGATTAAAATGTCCAACTATTATTCTTACAAGTACTCTTATCACAACATTAAATTTAACAAACAACTCATAGCAAATAAACCAACTTCTGAATAGTAATTATTAATAATATACTGAGCATACTAATAGCTTTAAACAAACTTTTCTGATAAATGCCACAAGAAAAAGTGTTTAAAATATCTATCTAGAATTATCCCTATCCCCAAACCAGTTTCAAACTAATGGCTCTCATCAGTGAGGTGCTAGGATATTCAGACACTAGATCTAAAATACCATCTCAAGTGCAGCATTTATCTAATACTTAACTATTAAATAGAAAATCTGAAATTTTCAGACATCTATATGTCTTCAAATCCAGCTATCTAACTTAAATAGCCATATGGTGCTGGTTTGAACTAAATTCAGATCCACCATATTTCCAAAGCTTCAAGAACAAAACTGTAATAGTAAACAAAATCATCAGAAAAACTTGTTTAGAGCTATTAGCAAGTTCATTATATTACATTTGTAGTACAAGATTAATAAATTAAATCACTTGATATATGAATTGTTTTTTTTAATTATTAATAATATATTAATTTAAATTAAATTCTCCTTTATTTTTGGAAATCAAAATAAAAAAGAGCAGCACTAGTCTTTAACATTATTGATCCTCCAAAAAATATAATCAATAACATCATAATAAAAAGGTCAAATTATTAAAAAAAGAAATCAACCAACAAAATCTGAAATCAGCACCTCCACAGCTTCTTTTGATAGCTAAATATGGACAATCTACTGAGGTAATTTTAAAATAAAAGCCAAGATACACATAATATAACCAAAAGATTATATATTCCCTAAATATAAAATAAAATGTCATAGTCACTAAAATTGATAAAATGTTTAAATGTGATTATATTTTTATAATTCTTATTAATAGAGATAAAAAACAATATATAAAACAAAAAATAAATTACTTGAAATTACCAAGATTAATACTCTTAGTCTATAATTTATATAATATTTTCAAATTAGAAAAACCTCAAATCCATATAAAATAAAATTATAATTAATAAAAAAATGCCAAAACAAAAATTATATTTAATTCCTTTAAAATACTGTTTAAACTAACAATTATCATTAAAACATATGTCCATGCAGTCAATATTACCAAAAATATTGGCAACCTATCTATGCTTAATTTAATCCCTAAATTAGTTAAAAATAAATTTACATTCAGCTTAAATATATGTCAAACAGTCACAACTATAACATTATTCATATAATGTCACTTCACTATTTTTAACCCCCATATAAATAATAAAACCATAAAAATAAATAGATTCACTAATAACATCTTATCACTCTCAAGCTTCCATCTATATCATTTCCATAACTTTGAATTAATATCACTAATAAAGATAATCCAACACTAGCTTCATAAATTATTAAAGTTAAAACAAATACAATTGGAGAAACAACTTTTTTAATATCAATATCCAGAAAATCATAATCCAAAAACTATTTAACATAATAAATTCCAACCTCAATATCCTTAACAATAAATGCATCTGAACTGAAATAAAAAGGATATTTATATAAAATAAATTACTGCTATAAATGCAAATATTATGCATATTTATAAGTTTCCTGATGATGTTGCAACTACTATCCATAATTCACTGCATTTTCAAATATTCTTGTAAAAGAAAGCTTAATATATTTTTTACACATAACACTTTTTATGCTTATACTATCTGGCTATCTATATGTTTGTTAACTAAAATATTGAGTGATTGGAAAGCATTATGTGAATCAATGTAAAACTTCATTTGCTAGCATTATATTAGCTTGAAGTCTTTAACAAGCTATAATTTTTGATTCAAAATATTTACTAAATTTGAAAATAGTAAAAACTAATAAATTGTCAGAGTGAATAAATTTTTAAAGAATGTTTATTGATTTCTTTATTTGTTTGTTTGCTTTTTCATCAATTATTGAACATATCAGTTTTTTTTTAAGAAAGATAATTCTAATAAAATTATAATAAGGTTTGTTTATGTCAAGAAAAGATCATACAAAGTATAACATTTAATTAAAATATGTGTAATCATCATTATAGAATGGTGAAAATTAATTGATTTTGAGTTAGTGAATACACCTTTGAGCAAAGACTTTCAAGTTCTCTTTAGCTATCCACTCCAGCTTGAATCTCTGTGTTCAAATCATCTCTAAATATATCTAAAGTTTAGTGTATACATTATACTTGTATTCAAATACTACAGATTCAGCCTGAAATCTTACTATCCCTCTTCTGTGTACTTAAATGAATATATTAAGATCCTATATATGAGGAATCCAAGTGACTTAAAGTCAACATGGGTCTAACAACAATATTGGCATCAACAAAGACTTTGAGCATTCCATCATCAGATTTTCAATAATATGGCTGGCTGAAGAGTTGGAGGGTGGAGATGATTGAAATCTATCCATTAAAGTTTGAAGATTTGTTATCTTAATATAGACTAAGCACTGATTACATATGTGTGTGGGAGATGATAATATGGATTAATTTATGATTGCTGATTTTGCATGAAATATATATATATATTGGAGATCATTTATCTTTTTCACATGTATGCGGTCATGTGTATTGGTTATATAAAATGGAATGGATAGCTGAAGAGAGATTGAAACTTTGTGCCCAAATTCCCTCCAATTGAATACATATTTGTATATTTTTTTAAAAATAAAGTTGTCTTGTATCCTATTGTTAAAAATATCATTTGCATTTTGATGCACCATTAGATAACTCTATAGACAGTGATTTTCAAATTGTTTTGAAGATTCTTTAACTAATGACCCCCTTAAAAAGTGGAATACCATAATTTACCACAAACATGTTGTTTCAACAACAACAATTGCAAAAAATTACTGAGAATAATATAACCAATACTTTCTTAGGTAATACAAAGAAACACATTTTTTCCAACTAATCCTTACAAGGTATAACTAATTTTGCAGCAAATGTCTGTTTCACTAACTGTATACTAGTCAAATTTTTACTACGCCGTGTTTACGTTAACATTGTGTGCATTTTAGTTCCCATTTTAATTATATTGTTGGTATAAAAAAAGCCCGTATTCTGTTTGTTTTTTATTCCTCATTTAATGCAGTGAACCATATTATTTAATAAATAAAATTTTATTTATATATGAATTTCTTGTATGATGAAATCACGTAACATGTTGAGTAAATACTTTTTTATAACATAAATGCACACAAGCAAAGAACACACATATATATTTTACATTTTAATACAGACGTCTTTTTTTATAGTCATTTTAATCCCGTAACCTTCTAGAACTGAGGTTAACAGTAATGAACTGTTAATCCCAAAAACAAATGAAATATTTTAATTCATGTGATTCACATTAATAAATCACTTTTTCCAAACAATAAAAATGACCACTAAAACAAAATGCTTTTCCTCTAGTGATTTACAACAAACATCTAACAAACTAAAGGCTTTAATCATTGTTTTCTTAGATTTAAACTTTACAAAATGCAGTTTTAGACAAATAATCCTCAGAGGACTGCCAACAGCTGCCAACAGGACATAAAAAAGTGAGATAGAAAATGAAAAAAAATAGTCATTCTAGTTTTGAATACAACTAGTTAGATTTTTTCTCCATTCCACTGCAACTGTCATTGGTAAGACAATAATTAAATAGCTTCCATCTATCATTATTGCATGCGCTTCAAGATTAATGTATTTTTCTGACAATGCTTCTGGTTCACAGCAATAAAAATACAAGCAGTAGTCAAACAACTTTAAAATAAACGGTAAAAACTATTATCTTTGTATATAATATTCCAGGTCAATTTTTTATAATTAGCATTACTCATTTATTTATTGTATTAGATTAACATTTCATAAAATACTAATGTATATATACGGAGATTTATAATATTCAAGAAATAGCGCATTAGCGGATGTTGACTTTCTCTTTAATAATTACAATTGTGTGTATGTGCGCATATGCTTAATTTTACATCTTATCTGTAAATATAACTTTAATGTTATTTAAAAAGAAAATGATAATCGATAAAATTGATACCAATTTTGAATGCAATACTAAAAGAATAATCTAAAAGTAAACTATTGTTCAGATCCAGTAGAAGAAGGATATCTTTTTCATCAGTGCTACGACAGGCCGCATCAAATTAGCATCATATTTTTGTTTTACTGTAATTTTATCAAACACTTTTGACGAATCCAATTTAATTTGGGATCTGTATACTCAACTAGATATCCTATTTTTTAACTAGTATTCGGTGTTTAAATAAGATGACAACGTCATAAGTATATATGTTGCTTGAAAAAAAATTAAGATTTATTTCATTGGATTTTAACACCAGGTTTTGGTATATAATGTGTATATTTTATCAACTATGCCAAGAAGTGAGAAAACATCATATAAAAATTTTTAACTTATGTTAGAAATGTAATATTAAATTGATTTAAAGTGATAATAACGACTTAGAATTAGTTTCAGTTAAATAAAAAGAAATTAAAAACGGAGAATAATACCACTCAAAGCATTATGTAATCTACAAATCTGTGTTATCTACAAATCAGTGTGTTATTAACCAATAAATCATCACTTGATCACCATTTTCTATGCTTACACTATCTGGTAATAGCAATAGCAAACCAGGTGGCATAACTCTATGGAGAGTTTTCTAACTGCTATTACTAATAGTTGTTTGTGTTTAGGAAAATTTAAATAAAGTTTAAAAATGTCTAGACATAGTACAACATATTGTCACATTTAATAGACAACAAAGTCTAACATTTTTGACCCAGAGTTTATTATTCACACACAAACAAACTACATAATATATGTGTTTTCCTGAAGGTTTATCATGATGGTGTTCTATTTGCATCATCTAATATGCATATTGAATGACCATGTATGTGCCAATGAACATATGTTCAATTGGGAAAATACAAAAATGTTGAACAGAGAAGAAAATTTAAAGAAGCTGATCACATGACAATGGCAAAAAATCCTACAAGCCAACCTAGTGTTACTATACATAATGTATGGAAACTATTGATTAACTTTGCTCTTAGAAAAAGTGAAGAAATCAGAAGAAACCTCATAGATAAGTATATGAAATTTCTACAGATTGTTGCCTTTGGTAGGATGGCTCAGTTGGTTAGAGTGTTACCTTAAAATTCAATACTCAAAAATCTAAGCATCCAGATTGAATCCTATGCTAGTGCTGTTACTGGTCAGGCCTATAACAACTGAAGAAGAGGGTAGAATGTTATCTCTCAAAACATAGTGTGTATACTAACCTGTTTGATGTGCTAACAATAACAGTTGAATGTATTTGGAATATTTAAATAAAGTTAAATTTTTCTTAAGACATTCAATACACATATTAGATAATGGAAATAGTACAATATAAAAATACATAAAATATGCTGTAGATTCTATTTAATTACAAGAGTTTGGCTATTTCAAAGTAAACAATGTTAATATATTGTCTTGTAGAGTACATTTACCTAGTTCAGATGAAAATATAGCCTTTAAAATAAATAGAAGTGATCTTTTTCTTTCAAATCTAGAAATAATTTTGTGCAAACCTTATTAATCAAGAGAAACATGATGATAGCTAAGTCAAATTTTTGTGATTGTTTTTCTTTTTGACTAATTAGCTTTCTTACATCAAGAAATGTGTTCCTGCATATTGTAATGTTAATAAAAATTTTGAGATCTGAGACTTTTGATTAAATGACTATTACATAGAGATAACCTATTATTTGATTTATAATGGTCCTCAAATCCTAAAGGGTTTCATCAATTTGTATTAGTAGATAAATAATGATAATCATGTGTTCTATCTTACTCTCAGGAGAATTATTGTATCTGCATTCTAATAGAAAATATTTATCCTACAAAAAGTTTGATTGTTTTAATAGTGATTTGTTGCATTAAGCATTTGATATCTTTTTTTGCAGTCTGAAATGTCGATTTAAAATAATTAAATACAATAAAAAATATTAAAATAAGTTTAAATATATTAAGATAACTATATTTTATATGAGATTACACTATATTTTTTTAATTAATTTTATTTAAAATGATATAATAGTTAAACAGCATTAAGCTGTTGCACATGCGCTTTGCAGATTTTAACTATAAATGACTGAATACTAACACTTCAAACACTTGATAAAGTCTTTGGGAAATGATAGAATGGCCATCTATCTCTTCGAACCCAAACACTTTTGTATGGGCAAATCTTAAGTGTCTGACAGTGAAGGCGTGAAGATATTAAATAATCACTTTAAATTACTTTTACATGCTTGAACAAATGACGCTGGTGAAAATTACTAGAATTTACGATACGTCATTCTTATTTGAAATTAAATGTATGCAAATAAATCAATTATTTTATATAGCGCAATGTTTATAAACTGTAATAGTTAAACAGCATTAAGCTGTTGCACATGCACTTTGCAGATGAAATGACTGAATACTAACACTTCAAACATATGATAAAGTCTTTGGGAAAAGATAAAATGGCCATCTATCTTTCCGAACCCAAACGCTTTTGTATGGGCAAATCTTAAGTGTCTGAAAGTGAAAGCATGAAAATATTAAATAATCACTTTAAATTACTTTTACATGCTTGAATGAATGACGCTGGTGAAAATTACTAGAATTTATGATACGTCATTCTTATTTGAAATTAAATGTATGTATAATTGATTTAAAATGATATAGAAAAGTCGTATGGATCTTGATATGGAAAAAATATATAATTCTAAAAATATTCTGTATAATTAGCACATTCAGAACTAAAAATGTTTGGGTCACTTCTCATCCAAATCGAAAAATAATCTATATAAAAATAAGTTATATAAATAATAAACTTTGTGAGTTCATCTGTGTATTCAGTTTGATCACACAAGCCATCAATTGGGTGATGAAAGTAGATAGCTTGTGTGATCAAGATGAAACTTTAGGATATTTATAATCAAAATTATGCATGGATGAACCCATAAAATATATCATTTATATCTGTAATTCATAAAAATCTTTGTATCAACATAAAACTTGTATATATATATATATATATATATATATACAAGTTTATATATATATATTCAACATATATATATATATATATATATGTTGAATTTTCATAGATTTTTAAATTCATAAAGTTATAGAAATAAAGAGACTATATCCATATAAACAGATATAACTTTATCTTTTTTTCATGTTGCCAGAAAACCAATTATTAATTGATCATCCTGAAACTAAACAAGATTTCTCTATTATCTTATATAATAGTTCTTTTGTTTTGGAATGCCTTTTACTTAAATAACACCCAAAACAAAAGAGCTATTGTATAAGTTAATAGAGAAAATATGTTTAGTTTCAGGATAAAAAATTAATATTTTGTTTTTCTAGCAACATCAAAAAAGGTAAAGTTATTTCTGTTTATATGGATATAATCTCTTTATTACTATTTCTTTACCAATATATAAAAACAAAAAAAAAACAAAAAAGACTTATAAATCCAATAAATAATATTATATTTCAATCAGAGGACTGGTTTTCATCAGAAAGAAAAAAATACACAGTAAAATGGCGATAATTGGTAAAAGATTAAAAATTTAACAAAACCCCCTGATTGGTCACAAAATATATCACAGAATATCTACCCAATCAATGACAAAATTCAAACAAAAAAAAAAACTACATTCCCTCCTAATCAAGCTTAAATTCTATTTAAATTAAAATATAAAAATAAAAAATCCAAAATTAAAAATTAAAATATACATATGTGCATACATAGAAAAATTAAACTATGCTCACATACAAAAAATAGCTGTGCTCACATTAATATTCATTAAAAACTAAAATACTTATATATTTTAAAAATTATAGTTAGTGCAGAGTACAATAATTTATAACTAATTATTTATCTATAAACCAATTAAACACAGATATTAAACATCCATGTAACCAATCTTTACATAAAAAACCTCATATAAGAAAATTTTCACATAAAAAACACACATATAGAAATCATTTAGGAGACCAGGTAACCCAGAGATGTAATAGTTCCAGTGTTCAAATTCAATCCATGTGGTTCTAAGGTCTTGAATTTAAAAATAAAAAAACTCTCCTTTTGTTTCCTCTCCCTTGTAGAAGAAAAACCTTCCTGAAGAATCACTACTTTTAAATCATCAATTGAATGATTCGGTAAGTTAAAATGTTTTGAAACCGGTCTATTTTTATTCTTATGCAAAATGTCAAATCTATGATTAGTCATTCTGACATGTAAACTATTTGCTGACTCACCTATATACTGGTTTAAACATCTACTACACTCTATCAAATATATCAAATTAACACTTTTACATGTAACATAATTAGAAATATACCATTTGAAATTACAATTCTTAGTACTAAAGACTACTTTTGTCACAACAATATGTTTACATGTAAAACATCTTTTATCTTTACATGGAGAACATCCTTTTTCCTGTACAGAACTACTAATAAAATTTGTTTTGACAAGTATATCTCTAAGTGATCTATGTTTTCGATATACAGCCTTAGGTGGATCAGAAAAAATAGATTTTAAATAATCTGTGGACTGTAATATGTTAAAATGTTTTGCCAATATCCGGTTAATATTAGGTAAATCTCTATTAAAAGTAAGAACCAATGGTGGAACATCTAATTGTTTTTTACTCTTTTCAGATAAAAGAAGTTTCTTTCTATCAATTAAAGAAGATCTCCTTACTGCATTATCCAACAATGTCTTAGGATACCTCATATTGAGCAATCTATTATATAAAATACTATTATTTTGTTGAAGAAATTTCTCATCATTACAAATCCTCTTCATCCTTAAAAATTGACTATAAGGAATATTAGCCTTTAAATGTTTAGGATGGTTACTATAAAAATGTAGATAGTGGTTATTATCAGTTGGTTTCCTATATACAGTAGTAGTAAGAACTCTATTAGTGTAAATAACTTCAACATCAAGAAAATGAGCAATTGATTTTGAAAAATTCATTGAGAAATTAATATGTTTCTTAAAATTATTTAAATAACTTAAAAAATTATGAAGTTCAACTTCACTATGTGGCCATATCATGAAAATGTCATCTATATATCTAAGCCAAGTGTGAGGTTTCAGCTTAGCATTATCAAGTATAGAGGACTCCAGTTTTGACATAAAAATATTCGCATAACTTGGTGCCATCTTTGTACCCATTGCAATACCTTGTTTCTGTAAATAGTATCTAGAATCAAAAGTAAAAAAATTATTTCTTAAAACCAAATATATTAATTCAACCATAGTAGTAATAAGACCATGATCATACTCTCTATCTTGTAAAGCACATTTAATAGCCTCAACTCCATCATCATGAGGTATATTTGTGTATAATGATACAATATCCAAAGTAACCAAAAAAACAATCAACTGGTAATTCAGATTTAATATTTTCTAACACACAATATATATATCATTAAAGGCCAGTCAACACTTAGACAATATCAATAACAATCAACAATAGCCAGCTACTTTGAAATATGGACTTTAATATATTTATTTCACAGAGGGTGATGCTGGATTTTTTAACTATGTGGAGTGATTTAATATTTAAATATGGTATATACATAAGGGGTGTACATTTTAACTTGTATCAGAAATATTTTGTGATACATATATATCAACTATAATTGGTCAGTCATTTTAAAGTGTGATATAGTTTTACATTTTCATTACTGTGTCAATACTATAACTTAAAATAGAGATAAAAAAATATTTTTATATCAAATGTTTTTATTGACCATGGACTAAAAAGAAAAAAAAATGTTTGTTCAACCATAATTGGGTTTTTTAGATTTAACTTGAAATAAAAGCATGGAGAATCCAAAATTAATTATGTTAATCCCAATTTTCTAATAACAAGGAATTGACTTAATTAATTTCTGGACCCTCCTGCTTTTATTTCAAGTTAAATCTAAAAACCCCAATTGTGGTTAAAAAAAGTTTTTTTTTTCTTTTTAGTGCATGATCAATAACAGCATTTAATATTTAAAAAAATTATCTCTAATATTATAAGCTTTAATATGGGTATATAAATGTATGGATTCATTAATATGTATACATATATATTTATAATAATCTTATAATCTTTACTAAAAATAAACATTGTTCAGGAGTTCTTAAAAAGTTTGAGCATTGGAAGTGAAAGGGCTATCCACAGATACTGTACTCCAGTGATCTATTATTCTACTATTACTCAAAATCATGTAGTACATAAACTTTATTTAAAAATAAAGATCAAATTCATAATCAAAATGTATTGCTTTTAATGTAATTGATATATACATACAAATATATTCTAGTCTGGAAAGAATTTAAACAATTTTACTTTTATATAAACCACATCAATTTAATTAAGAATGCATAAGTAGTTAATTATATAATTTATTATATTAAAGAGATGTAACTTCTATAATGTGAATCAGAACATTAAAGCACCTTCTACTGATGTTCACATCATCATTTTCAAATTATTATTGAGCTGCTGCAAGATGAAGATGTCTCCAAGTTTAATCCATTATCACCCATTAACAGACTCTTTTTTCCAAATCGAACCAGAAATTTTGTTCTCATATACATGTATGCTTTTTTTCTGAATCTTTTACAATTATTTGTGATGAAAATTAAAACTTCAACTGTCCATCCATTATCAATTGTTCTAAATCAATTTCTTTCAATGACATAAGTGATGCTCATATACTTTTTACCCATGTATTTTCTATTCATTTCTTTTGTATTACACTTACTATACATCTGTTCAAACTTTAGTGTGAGATCTGTAGTTGCTTTTTCATTAAGTCTCCAAGTCTTCAAATCATGCCATAAGCATTAGTGAAACACAATTATTAAAAACAGTCATTTTTTAAATACATAGGCATGTATTCTTATTAATTTATTAAACATTTTTAATATAAGCCATACCACCAATTAATTTAACTATATTATATGAAGACCATAATATATGCTTAGTTGATGCAATAAAATGTTCATTAATATAAATTATATATTGATCAGTATCAATATGAGGTGCTAATAACTTTGTATAACACTCATGTAAATATTGTTTACCTGATTTACTAGATTTAAATCTGGCAATAATTTAATGTTCCTGAATACAATATATTCCACATAATACTAAATCATCCATGCACTTTATTACTGTTTCACAATCCTTTATATACCACCCTCTTTCACAGTTTACAGTTTCAATTGCCCCCAGCAATCTTCTTCAGAACGTTTTTCTAACATCAAAAAAAAAATAAAATAAAAAATAAAAAGTTCTTAAGAAGATTACTGGGGCAATTGAAACTGTAAACTGTAAAAGGGGGTGGTAAATATAGCATTGTGTTACAGTAGTAAAGTGCATGGATGATTTAGTATTATATGATATACATTTGGCAATGCAATAAGAAAGAGTAATATAATATATTGTTTCTAAATTTTTTAGACCATTCTTTTTCCATCTAAATCAACAACATTCTTCCATTATTCTCCACTGTTTTCTTCTTTTTTTTTTTTTTGTAAAACATAATTCCAATTTCAATTTACTAATTATATCAGATATGTCATTAAATATACTATGAATGACAATTGCTATTTTATCTTTAAAGGATGACATTACTTTCATAATATCAGCTAACTTTGCTATTAGCAATCTTACAAAATAACTACCATTAAAAAATATGGTTATATGTTTTAATTTTTAAGGTTTATTATAGCAAAATAGATGCTTTTTAATAAAATTAATAGATGCAAATTGATGAAGTCTGCTATAGACAATTTTTATGTAAAAAAAAATTATCATATATAAAGGGGTGAGTTAATATTCCAAAATAATATAGGAATTTACAACTGAATTGAAATTGGAACATTCACAAGACAATAAAAAAATCTTAAAATTATTCATCATATGCAATTCATGAAAATAACCATATCAACATATATATGTATATATTTTTATGGATATTTAATCTCCCTAAAATGCAGTTAACTTCAAAATTTTTATTGGCTTGTTATAAATATAATATTATTAAGTTTTGTATTTTGTAAACCAAAATTTTACAATCCCAATATGCCAACTCATATGTTTGTAGCTTTAAGATTTTGTTATCAATTTTTAAAAATTGGTTTTCTATTTCATTTTAAGATTACACACACACAAATGATCAAATACATAAGACTGTAAACATGTCAATAAGTTAGTTAAAATAAGATTAATAATGTAATAATTATATTAGTCTATAAATAATTATAAAATGTTTTACAGTAGTGACAAACTTTAAATTTAATATTTAAATGTGTGGGCATGGATGTTTATTTTATATTTCTCTGATATATTTTAAATTTGATGGGGTACTATTTTAAAAGATTTAGTAAAATTATTATTTTGTAAATGGTATCCATTATGAGAACAATAGTAAATGAACAAAATAAAAAAAAAGGATTTATTTTAATATCTGTAATATAAATATATATTCTAACATCGTAATTTGTATATTTAATTTTATTGAAATAGATATTTTATTTAAATATGGTTTTAAAATATTGTTTTGTAATTTCTAATGATTTTATTATGGTATATTTTTTTCAAAGACTTTATTACCATCTGTACGTATCCTGCATGGAAAGTATAGGAAATTTTTTGCATAGAAAGTTAAAAGAATTAAGAAATTTGAATAAGTATTATGATGAAATCCATCACATAGTAAAAATCTGTAAATGTATGTGTGTGAAAAAAACATTTCTCTTTTATTGCTATTAATTTGATGGGTAAAGGTTACTGGGCCAATATTTAAATTTGGCCATATTGGTCATTGTTTTTGAAGATGAAGGAGTAGACTTTTTACAAATCATTTGCTTATTGAGAAAATACATCCTGAGATTGTCCAAGAATTAACAAAACATCTGAAATGTCATAATAAGTTTAAAATGCATGAATAAATGGAATTAAAATATTTTTATTGAAATGAAATTTGCTAAACCATTCAAGAAATGCTAGAACTTCATTTATCTTCTAAAAATTAAAAAGCAAATACCTTGTTTTGAAAAAAAAAAAATTTCAATCAAAAAAAACTATTTTAAAGCATTCTTTATAAAATTTATCTCAAAGAAAATTATTAATTATCTGATAAAACATATTTAGAAATGAAGAAAAATAACTTATCTCAACTTTGCTTTTACGTTATTAGACTAATGGACTTATTCAAAAAAGATAAAATACTGTCATCATTTACATTACATGAAAGGATAAATTCTTACATCATCCTTTAGCATTTCCACCCTAGAAGTGTGAGAAAATTAAATCGTTTTAAAAATCTCTATTTGACTAAAACATCTAACATATCTTTGTGTACTGTAAAACTTTGAAACAATTATGGGTAATAGAATTTTTTTATGTATTATTATTATTATCATTATTATTATTATTATTATTATTATTATTATTATTATTATTATTATTATTATTATTATTATTATTATTATTACTACTACTACTACTACTACTACTATTATTATTATTATCTATTTTCTTTGCTCTCTATAAAATAAAATTTCTTATAATAGGAAAATAAAATTAAACAGGAATGTAGGTTAATATTATTCAAATTATATTATATTTTAAGATTGATGTATGTGTGTAAACTTGTGCTAGAGGAATGTTGTTACTAAAATTGATTATTATAGTTAATAGTTTAAAAATATATTTGTTATATAAATTCTATGTTTTATTAATCTTGAAATTCCAGTCTCTTTTGTTATGTTTAACTATTATGAGATATCTAAATAATACAGTGTAAGAGGTTATGTTTTATGTTATTTAAAAGCATTGGAATAATGCAAGTTATCCTTATGTTGTAGAATTATAGGTAAATAATTATCTGTAGAATTAAGTTATTGCTGTGGCAATGAGTTTTCATATAACTCTATGTTGTTATTTAATAGAGAGAAATTCCTAACAACTTACATTGTAATTTGAATTGCATTTTAGCCTGAATAGACATATTTTGTATTGCCACATATACCTATGTTAAATATACTTTAGTCTCAATAATCATGAATATTTGTTGTAGTATTGTATAATCATAAAGTATAGGAAATCACCTGATAATTTCTATATCTAATCTGTAGGAGCAGGTAATTTATAAGGCCATGTGTATTTATATAGTTTGACTATATAAGGTAAATATTTTATCTTTGTAAAGAAATGAATAAAGTTTATTTTAAAAAATTTATATTTTGAGGGACTGACTTTATGATAATCAATAATGGTCATATAAACATTGTAGTTGCTTAATAATTAATTAATACTGAAGTTTATTTAATACTTGCATAACAACCTTCAATGAATTGCTTGTCCAATAACACATAAGATACATGTATACATTTTTTTAGCATAATATAAATTTAGATAATGTTCTTATATAGAAAAGCCATTTGAAATCTTTTAGGATGTAGAATTTGATGAGAACTTACTGTTATAATTTTATTTTTGTAAATGAATTGATTTTATATTTATTAAATAATTTTGACTTTCCTCTTCCATACTTTCACATTCATCATCTAGTTGGTAATTTATGATCACATAATATTATCATATTATGTTTATTAAAGGTACACTGATTTTAGAAGTGACATTATTATTAGTTGCTAATTCTAACATGCATAATTTAAATATTAAGATTTAATTATTAAAAGATATATGTTTGAATACAATAAAATACTCTTTATTATCCACATGTATCTATTATAAGATTTATAATTAAATAATAAAACTTAAGAGACATATTTATTATATTCAAATATTTAAAACCCTGAGATAATATTATATTTGACGTCATTATGATTGAAAACTTAAGAGAGAATCTGCTAAACAACTTTTGGCACACATAACTCACGGATGCAGTGACGCTTTCAAAAAGCAAACAATTAGATGGAACAAAATGACAACGAACTACGTAATCCCCCAGTGGATGCAAGATAAATTGCGTAAAACTGAGAGATTTCTAATATTAAAATTTGAAAATAAAATACATTTCTTATCTATTAAACAAAATAAAAACCACCGCGGCATTAACATAGACGCGTTCGTTAATAAAACTTCAACTACTCCGCCATACGAAATCAAGAAAATATTATCGCTCGACCTAAATATGTAGAGGAAGTTGGACATCCCCTAAGCGGAATTAGTAGCAACATCAACATCTCTCATTAATAACACACAAAGAGGCTATTATCACAGACATAGCTAAATTACTAAATAACAATATCGTTGATAGAAAAGACGACATGAATAAAAGTGTTTAAATACTAAACAATATTTTAAAACACACAACATCATTTGTCTCAAAGAAGACAAAGGCAATCGCTTGTTTTATTAAACAACACCGATTACAAAATAAAAGCATGACCAAATTAAAATATTAAAGTGTACATGATAACACTTTTAACATCAAAATCGACCGGATAAATTTATTAATGGTGTGCTTCGAACTTTCAAGGACAAAGGGATCACTAAACCGAGTATTACAGGATTTATCCTTCTGCCACTAGACCTCCCAATGTTTGCCAATTCAAAACAACTAAACCAGGCGAACCGCTTAGATTAATGATGGATTTCGCTGGGTGCACTTTTCAATACAGCCAAATTGGTTAATCAATTGATCATGATTACCTTAATTTTGGCTCATATACAATAAATTCATCTTTTCAATTCATTTCCAAAATTAAAAACTCAAACTCTCACAACCTGTTATGGCCACGATGGATGGAAGAATTATATGGATCAATCAATGAAAGCATCCATCCAAATTATACATGAAGAGTTGCTGCGAATATCTTGTCCTAACGAGAGAATTAAATTCATTATGGCTTTCTTGACATGGCTTGACTCCCATATTTTCACTCTTTTCAAGATAAATGGTACACAATGCAAGATGGTTGGCCCGGGCCTCCCTATCAGTGGCGTCTTATCCAGTATATACTTAAATAATATGAACAATCCATTATTCCAAAATATTTCAACACTAACCCAGACTTCATATATATCGATATGTAGATGATATTTTCATTATAGCATCTAAAAATAATATTTTAAATATACAACGCGAATTACAAAGCACAACTAAACTATTTTTCTCTATCATATATGAAAGCAATAATGAACTCAAATATCTTGATCTTTCCTTGTCAAGAGACCGCCACGCAATAGATTACAAAATGCTTGTTAAACCATTTGAAATCCGAAGCTGCATCCATCCTAATTCTAAATCACCCGCATCGCACAAATTCGCAGGTCTTAAAGCATTTCTAAATGATAGAAACCATCATTTGTGTAAATATGAAGCACATAGGAAGGAAAATGTAAACAATTACATTAAAGACCTACTAGCAGCAGGATTCAAATACAAAACTATTAGGAGGAAAGTCATGAAATTTAACAGCACAATAGATGATAAATTGCCTCGCACCAATCTACCCAGAATAACGGTCCCCTACATCCCCAAAATATCCAATAAACTAACGAAACCTTAAGCAACAAATTCAGCATAATATTCAGAACTCCACCCAACACCAACAGGTTGATCAATAACTCCAAAGATTACATTGATCCATCGCCACCCCACATGTGGTGTACTCCATTCATGCCCCCAGGCCGGATGCCACGCCACATATTATGGGGAAACGAAAGCCACAATTAACACCAGGTTGGCTCAACATCGGACACCTTCAATAGAGCCCAAACGAACAGCGTACACTTCTGCATTTTGAACATACTAAACAATCAGGGCACATTCATACCCGCTAACCCCGTTATTTTATGCTCAGAACCAACGACTACAGGAGAAAGATAAAAGAGGCACTACATAACAGAGACACCATGCAATCAACAGAAGAACACGGCGACTTTCGAAAAAAGGGCACAACAGTAACCTTGAAACCATTTACATATACAAGATTTCACTAAGGCTATGAGTAGAGGCACGTCAAAACGTTCAGCCAAATTATTACAACTATTTCCAATATTACAATAAGTTTTCCTACAAATAAGGAGAAATAAAACCACTTTATCCTTATAAATATTATTAGGTTTATTCTCTTCTGCATTACATAATTATTTTATTTTTATACCCTGAGATATTATTTATTAATACACATTTATATAACGTTCTTTAAGTATTTAAAATAGACAAAATATTTTAACTACATTAAGAGAGTGATTCACTTATTACAAGTTAAGATTTTTGATAGTTACTATATATATATATTTGGAGGCTATATACCTCTTTATTTATTTATTTATGACTTCTTAGTTTCTGAAAACCTATCTGACTATACTGTACATATAAAAGGATTATTTGAAATTAATATTTCTAGTTGAGAAAAAATAATGCTTCTGTTGAGAAAAATGTATCATAGTCTAAAATTTAATTGTACATTTAACAATCTACTTGATTATACTGAGCTGCTTTTTAGTAAATAGCGAAGTGTGATTAAGCTATTATGACAACTTTTCTGTCTTTCCCATAATTCATAACGAATGGTTACGAAAACTTATTTTATAAAAGAGTGGTTTTATGTAAATTGAATCATCTTATATAAATGATGTAAAAAATTAAGTTCCCTTTTCACAGATATATCTGGATTCTTTTTTATTAATCATAATATGAAAGGATATGATAAATAAGATTTTGCTACGATTGATGAGTCAAACGAAGATTTAACGTCCTATTTGTTGTTTTCATCAAATGCAATATTTTCGTGATTATGAAAATTAGTATAGTGATTGTTGAATTTGGCATATGTGGATTTCAAATCCAGAGATTTCATGGAACTGAATTATTAATCTTGTTGGTAGTTCTTGTGAGTTTAAATTATTATTTTTATCTTCAGTATAATGGTTTATTATTAACTATTGATAACCCAATTAGTTTTATATCATTATACCACATCAACCTGAGAAGTTTCTGATCATTGGTCATCTAGTCTAAAAATAGGGATATCGCACTATTTAGTTAATATCGACTGCTATACCCAAACTTACAATAGTTGTCTTTAGAGTAATGTAAAAGAGTAATTTGGCACACCTGTTGCACATGAAAATATCATTTGATACATTGTTTGCTTTGCTTTATCAAATGGAGCATTTGCATTTTTACTAATTTTCTAAAATATAGATGACATTTTGATTATAGTTTATTTCTTACTACATTATCATAATTTTTTTCAGGAGTGGAATCTTGGCCGATTTACTGTTCATCATATATATATACAAACAATTTTTTAAGTCTTATTAATTCATTGAAAATATTATTTAATTCTGAGTCTTATATTTTAGTTACATAACTTTTAGTACTCCGCTTTCGAATTCATAGTTGAGTTGAGATGCAATATTTAATAGAGAAAAGTATATTATTTCTCAATATATTTTATTTAAAATATTCGTTGTATTTTTTTTTGCTATAAATAAAAATAAAGTAATTATATCTAAATCATACTTTTTATGAATGACTTTTTACACAAATAATAAATTTATACATGTAATATTGGCTGTTAGCATTTAAGAATAAATAATCATACTTTAAGGTTGCTCGATGGATCATGTGATGTTCAAGCATCCAAATTGTGAATTAGGCAGAAAAAGTCCAGTTAGATGATCAAACATTTCTCAATTTAGAGTTAATCCAGAAATGTTTAGTTCTAAAGTCTGTTCTTCTGCCACTATGCTGTACTACTCAGAGATGCATATATGAATGGGGGGGGGGGTGTTCACCTGAAGTAATAAGATGTATTAGTTTTAATTAAATCTATTAAAATATTGTGTTTTATAAGTAATGTCATTTAGAAATATTAATGCTAACAATAAATCTAAAAAAATAAACATTTTCGACAATAATGCGATTTTTTTTAAAAAAAATCGACTCTATACATAATAATTTACGATAAAAATGTTACTCTAACTTATAAAAAAGTTTCTCAGAAGAGTTTTTAAAGAAAAATATAAAAGTATCATTATTTAACAAATGATGCAAAATATCGTTATCCTTCCAGAAGCCATTTTAATTTAATCTATTAAAATGTATTCAAACCTTATGTAAACAATCAATCATGTGCAAGTAAAAAATTATAACATGATTAATCAAATTTTGAAAATAGCTTTCAAAATGCCTTGAATAATCAAACAGGCATCCTGGATAACAACCATGGTTTTATTTGTATGAAATCACAATCGTTATTCTCTGACATAATTTTTACTTTTAAAAACATTTACTTTATAGAACAACATTAAAAAATTATTAAACAGAAATAAAATTTTATAGGCAATTAGTTAATCAGTTTCTATTTTAAATAGTTTCAAAACTATAATTGTAAATATATGTTTATATAAACTCTGTACGTCTGTGCACGTTCGCTGTTTAAACTCATTTGCAAAATGATATATTAAATAAGAATACTCACTCATGTTTTATTTATAATTCTACTTCTTCTGTGTGCAATTATATATAGATAAAAAGTAAGCAATCTTTGAATAGCGTATTGCAAGGCAAAGAAAGAATTGCTTAAAGTCCTTTCCAAGAAAAATAATGGAGAAGGAAGACATTACTCATCAAATTAGTTAAATTGATAAATAGTAAGAGTTAAGCTAGTCTGTTTCTCTTATTTTAATCTATATTTGATAGCAGCTAGATATTCATTTTTTGATCAATAATTGAATTGTTACTTAGATTAGTCACGTATAAACTAAAGTGAAAAAAGTCTACTTGCTGCATCTGAGAAAATTCCCTTTAGTAATCCATTATGAGCATGTAAACAGATGCACTAACTATTTTTTAGTTTTGCTGAATAAACATACATTTATAATAAAACAATAAAGAATTAATAGTGATAATAAATATTACTAATAATCATTTTAAAACATAGAAATACTTTCTGATATTTGCATAACCATTTTTAACTTGAAACAATTGAAAGAACTTATTGTTTTATATTAATATTTTTTTTATTATCACATCAATAATTTATTTTTTTATTATTATGATAATTAATTTATAGATGACATTTTATGTTATATATAAGAAAATAACTATTACATTGGCATTGAATTTTATTAATGCAGAACAAAGATTAGTACATACTATGGTAACCTTTTTGTAAATAGAATCTAAAGAAGGTGTTAAGAAGTTTTTTTATAAAATTATTATTAAAAAAGTGAATCAGTCTAAGCTCAAAAATTCCATTTATTGGTACTTGATTAGTTTGGAGAATATGTGAATTGTTGATTGTTTCAGTATTAACAATTTCAATAGGGCATTTACTATAGATATGTGATCAAAACCTGAATAAAAGAAAATGTGTCTAGAAATCAAAGCATGTTGAAATAGATTAATAGATATTATAAACAATTATAATCAAAAATATCATAACAATTATTTTAGAGATTAGCAAACACTTTAACATAATAGTTTTCAGCATTTATCCAAACAATCTATTGTTAACTTCACAAGTAGAACATTTATAATCAAGCTGCTATTTTAAACCATCATTTTGAAAGAGTGTTCTTTTATGAAATAGTAATTCTATTAGCACAAATGATGATGAGTATTTTATATAGTCAAAAAATAAATATTTGACAACTTGTATATTTGCAAGTTTTTATTTAAAAAAATATATCTATCATGTTTGTTTGTTTTTTTCAGTTTGTGAGTAACAGTGCAACTATCTTGATTTTGATAGATCTATTGCAGTATTTATTTGATCCAATTATTAGTTTTACAAATATATCTTAAAATTAAGCAATTTATAAATTCCACTCATAATACAAACCCTTGCTTTTAAACAACACTGCCATTTTACACATAAGATTATTCAATTCATATAAACTTATGTGATCAAATATTTTTGGAAAAAATGAAGATCATTTTATTTATCCTCTATAGTCTTTTTTAAATATTGTTGATTCCCTGTAGCCTTTTTTAAATATTGTTGATTCCCTGTGTACCATTAATAAATTTTTAGTAAATTGTTTGTTATATTCTACTGACATCTTTCAAAAAGTTTGAGGCTTTTCATTATAAGAAATGATGCTCTTTAAATGTTCTATAATTTTATCCTGTACAAATTATAAAGTAGGAAACAGTTCTTGATGCAAATAATTACCCATATTGATAAATGTATATCATTGCTTTTGATTTTTTTGTTCATCTATTGTTAGCAACTCAAAACTTATTTTATTTTTGAATATTAATATTTTTATGAACTTATTAACCACTGTTAATTTTTTTTACATAAATGAAAGATTGATAATGTTACTATTGTGATTATAGATATGTGAGTGTTTATAAAAAAAACTTGGGCAGATGTAAGCTCCAATCATATTGCTTGAAACATTCATTGAAGTAGGCAATGCATCTTAGGATTTTTTTTTATCACCTAAAATTCCATCAATCTACCACATGGTATAACAACTAAATTCCATATGTTCATAACATAAGAGTGGCCATATTTGACATCAAAGTATCAATAATTAATAAAATTGTCTTCAGTAAATCAGCTTATTTTAACATGCCCACATTAATGTAAATTCATTTGTTGATAAAATCTTGATTAATAAACCAAACATCCAAAAATGTAATTTAATAAATTAACACATTCAAAAATATACATAAATAAATTTTGTTACATGTAATTGCCCAATCACATTGTTTGAAACACTTATTGTTTGATTACTATATCATGTAAAATCAAAACAAACATTTTGCAATATTCACTGTATTTCATAATTTTTCATCATCAATTACTTAGAGTAGTATCATTCTTCCACACAATTTAACAGCTGATCTTTGTACAAAATCATGTAATATTGATATCACTATTAATGATGTTAAAAATAGTAAAATTGATATCTGTCTCTACATAGAATTCTAAATGGTTAATTTATTAAATTACATAGTTGAATGTTTGATTTATTAAGGGAACTTTAATTGATAAATGAATTTTAAAAATGACTTTACATCATTTACCATTTATTAATACCAAAATAAGCTAATTTACAGAAGACACTTTGATAATTGATGTTTTAATATCAGGTTGATTTTGTTTATTCTATTATGTGAAAGATTGCTTCTTATGAGATTGAATATTGAAAGCATTGTATACTGCAGTGCAATTACTTCCATTTTTATCTGATATGGTGATTAAGCCATGAATATTTTAGATATTGTGAGTGGCTCTTATATTGTTCAAGTTTAATATGTTTATTTTTAAGTGTGTTAATTTAATAAATTATATATATATGAATTCATAATATTATTTCGAGGAGCTTCCATGTAGTAAAAATAAAATAGATGAACAGATGATATTTCAGTATGATAAGTACTTTTTTCAGTTCTTCCACTTCCTCAAATCATAAGAATGTGTGTCATGAAATTTAAAATTATTTTTTTCGTTTCTTATTTCCTACAAATACTCAAATTCTATTGGTTGAGAAGTTTTAAAAAATATTTTATCTTCCATTAACATTGTCCAAATATTGCTAATTTTTTCAATTCACACTTTTCATTTATGGTCATGGGCCTTTTAATAATCACTCTAGCTTCACTTAACAGTCTCTGATTATATTATTCAATTTTTTCCAGAATGCTTATTTTATTAAAATTGATGCCATGGTAATTAATTTTATATGTGAATAAATAACTGATAAATTGGATTTTTCTCTAACTGACAAAAGGTTTTCTTCCTTTCTATAATTAGTCTGTCCAATGTATGAAAGTGAACCCAACGGATGAAAGTGAACAAACTCGACATGCAATTTTATATACACCATGACACTCCAAAGGAATTTTATCTTTAGGGCATGAAAGTACTTCATTAATTTTTTTTATGTAATGTAAACTGTATGGATTTTTATTTTAAAAAACATTACCAGTTTTATCAGTTACTTCCTTTATATATACAGAACCATCATAATTTCTGAAGTATTAAAATTTTTTTATTATTATATAAAAAATCCCTATTAATAATCTTGTGATCAAAACCATTCTGAAGAAGCACTTTTTTAGTAGCAGAGATATATTGGTGAAAATTACTCTCATCGGAAAGTGTCTTAGTTCTATCTAACAATGACTTTGCCACTGAAAGTAATTGTGGTGAATGGTGATGAGAAGAATGATATAGATATCTCCCAGTGTGAGTTTGCTTTCATATACATATATATATATATATATATATATATATATATATATATATATATATATATATATATATATATATATATATATATATATATATATATATATCATGGGATAAAGAACAATCCTTTGTTCTTTCAATTAAAACATCTAAGAAAGGAAGTTGATTATTATTTTCTACTTCCCTAGTATATTTGATGTTATTGTGAACAGATTTTAAGAAATTAAAAAATGCATCAAGAGCTTGTTACCATGAGGCCAAATAACAAACATATCATTAACATACTTCATCCATGCAGATGGTTTTTTAAATTTTTGATATCAAAATTTTTCAAGTTTTATGATTTGAGAAAGAAGACGTTCTGATAAAATACTTGTTATTGTATTGAAATGTCAACTATTTAGCTATTATATTTTTACTACACAAAAGCTCCTGGAAATAATACTACAAAATCACCATTTATCCATGAGCATATTAGAATATATATATATATAGTAAGATGGTTATGTGTGTCATGGCATACAATAACATAGTAGTTTGTGTGCATGTATATATATAAAGTTGAAAAGAAAAGTAGAAATAAACACAAAAAAAAGCTTTTTGGTACTGGTTGATTAGAGACGCATGATGCTTGATGGCATTGTTTATTTGCTAAAACACATAAAAATGTTGTTTACTGGCCCAACTTTTTGTTGCAAAACAACATTATTTTTTACATTATACATTTCAGCATGTGTTGACATTTTTCATACTAGTTTTAAAAAATTTACAAACCAACATTATTTTCTAAAATGAAATACTTACAGTTTTAAATTACATAGTAAATGTCAGCAAATAGCATTGGAATGTGTGGGGGGGGTGATGGTTTTTTTGATTTGAAGGATTGTCCAAAAGATGTAGTACTCTGATCAAACCAACATTATGATTTTCCAAAACAATTTGCAATTTTAGTTGTCTCATAGATGCTCTTTATCTGAAAAAAAAACACTATTATAAACATTATGGGCCAACATTCTGGAAAGTATTTGTAAACACTTTATGAACCAACATTATTTTATAAAATGTAAGAAATAAATATTTTTGAAATCTTACATTTTTAAATTACATTCTAAATGTCAGCACATAGCACTGGAATGTGCAGGGCTGGGGTCTGATGTTTTTGATGATCTGAAGGATCATTCAAAAGATGCAGTAGTCTGATTAAACCAAGCTTCTGATTTCCAAAACAACATGCAATCTCAGCCATTTAATATGTCTCATAGCTTTTCTCACGCAAACATGCCTTTTTGTGTGTGCTTGTCCCTACACTTTTGCAATTTATTCACCTTCCAAGCTGTGTAGGGAAGCATAGCAACAGACTTATAATTATTAGTATGTAATACTATGACAGGTAGGGTGTAAGATCATTACTTCCAACACATATTACAAGAGTTATGGTCAGTTAAATTCCATACACACTCACATGATATGGTAGCAATCTGTGAAATGTTTACATTTATATAGTATCAAGAAGCACATCAGTGGGCCATGTGCAATGCAATATAGACTCACAACAGCTAATATGAACATCACTGTTCTATAGGCCATAAACTTTGAGCCATGTAAATAGCATTTTTATATGTTTTAGCACATAAACACCATCAAGCAGTGTGCATGTCTAATCAACCAGTACCAACTTTTTGTGAATATTTTCTATATTATACTGGAATAGCAATTAAGAATTAAATAATTTTGAATTATTTTTTTTATAAAGTAAACATTTAAAAGGGTCTAATTAATATTTTATTATTTCTGATTTGAAATTAAAACAAGCAAGTTTTATGTCACAATAGATATATTGGTAATTATAATATTCCCCTATCTATTTTAATTAAAAAACATTTTTAATTAAAGCTTGTATAACATATTTTGATAAAAATCATACAAAGCTATTTTTGAAAAGATTAAGGTAAATTGAAAAAAACACATTAACTTTTTTCAATTAATATAAAGAAAACTTACTTTTAATTACTTTGTTTTTCCCATCATGACTATAAAAGGGTTGAAAAAAGATTAGAAGACTTTTACAGATTATGACAGCATGATGATCATGAAGTTCTAAATGAGGGAAAAAAACAGTGTATCCAGCCATTTCCAGTTTACAATAGTTTGGATTTACATGGAAGCAATCCAGCTACTATGTGGTTCATAGACCATATATATTTGTGTGTTAGACAGCATAGATACTGAAGAGAGCTTATTGCAGGTCAACAGTTACCACATTATATCTTACCCAAAGATGATTATAAAGCAGTCTATGGTTACAGAATGGACCAGCTTTCCAAGAGATTACCATGCTATATACAGTTTTATCAATATTCAAAGAAGGACAAACAAAGGTACTGCATTGTGTATATAAAGTACCTACAGCTATTAGCCTGTTTTAAAGAGAAATAATGTTTGACTAAATTATTGAACTAAAACTAAAGTAATAAAAAATAATAATAAATAGTTGTTTCCAGTTTTATTTATTAATAGTAAAACTTCAGTAAAAATGGTGATTGTTAAAGTGTCTAATATAAAAGTAAATCAAGTAAATATTTTTTTTCATATGTCAAGTGTATTGACTGAAAGTTAACCTGAGCCAGCTTCTTGGAAGGCAACTATGCTAACCACTAGGTCACCAATGCTTGACAAATAAATATTTTTTGCTTGAATTATATGTCTAATAACAAAGAATTGATTTATAAATGATTTTATTTTTGAAATTAAAAAAAAACTCCAAATCTCTTTTCAGATTGGGAAACAAAGAACTTGCTGGAATATTTTTAAAGATGCTTATAATTAATCAAGAGTAACCTAAAAAGGCTGCAGAAAGGAGTTTGCTATTAACTGAAAGGAGACCCTTTGATTCCTCTTGGAGGCCTTAAAGGAACTGAGCAGGGCAAATTCCTAATGTCCACTCCATATGTTCTTGTTGTTGCAGCTGTTATTACTATGTGATTATTCATATAGTATATGAACATGGATGGGCTCCTCACCAACATGCATTAGCCAGCATGGTGAGTTTATTGGCTTTTTACCTCTGAGTTTAAGATCAAGAAACACCATGGTCTTTCTTCTCAGTGCCTGATAAGGCAAAATGAATGTGTGTGTAAGTGATAAATATTTTTCCAATATATATATACAATTATGACAGACAAAAATAAAGCATGGCCCTTATTCCCAGGAGGCTGTAAAGTCACCAACCAAGGCAGCGGTTGGTGGCTGAAGGCAGAGGGTGTAAGAATCTCCTGATTGTGGACCCAGGCTGCCATTTGATGACAACTTTTTATTTAGGTACTTACAACTGCAGATCACTTTCAAGTGAAGGAAGATTACAAGAATTAGAAGAAGAATTATCTTATATTAAATGGGACATTATTGGACTTTGTGAAGTTAAAAGAAAAGGTGAAGAAACAATTGATTTAAAAAGTGGGCATATACTCTGTTATAAAGGCACACATATTGAAAATACCAATGGAGTAGTATTCATTATAAATAAAAAGTGGAAGAACAATATTGTGGAGATTGATGGTGTATCGGACAGAGTTGCAAGATTAGTTATACAACTTAATAGCAGATACCAAATGCAGATAATTCAGGTTTATGCCCCAACAAGTTCTCATAGTGATGAAGTAGTAGAAGATTTTTATATGGATGTACAAAAGGCTTTTGATCAGAGTAAACAACATTTTAAAATTGTTATGGGAGACTTTAATGCTAGAATTGGTAGACAAATGAAAGATGAAATTGCTGTAGGTAATTTTGGTTATGATAATAGAAATGAGAGAGGATATAGACTTGTGGAGTTTGCAGAAAAAGAAAAACTTTATATTATGAATTCATTTTTTGAGAAAAATGCTAAAAGGAAATGGACATGGAAGCATCCAAATGAAGGTACAGCAGAATTGGATTATATTTTGACTAACAGGAAATACATATTTCAAAATTGTAATGTTCTTAATAAATTTAACACAGGAAGTGATCATTGATTAGTAAGGTGTAAGTTACATGTTAATGTAAAACTAGAGAGACAAAAATTATTAAGAAAAACAATATTTACAGTTGATATTCCTAATCTTCAGAAACATTCTAATGAATTTAAATTAGAACTTACAAATAGGTTTCAAGTGTTAGGAGATTTTGAACATGATTCAGATTTGAATGAAATTAATATAAAAATAACTGATACACTTTTAAAAACTGCAACAGAGATAGCTGGTAGAAAAAAGCAGCAATTGACTAATAAAATTTCTACTGAGACTAGAGAATTTATGAAGAAAAGAAGGAATATGAAGATATACAAAAATGATGTATTAAAAAGAATTGAATATCTCGAATTTTGTAAAATGGTACGGAAAAGAGTTGAAAATGATATAAGAAAGTATAACTGTGAAATAGCAAGGAAAGCTGTAGAAGAAAATAAAAGTCTCAAGAATGTAAAACAACATTTTGGTATTGGTAGGAAATTTATATCTGCAATAAGAAAAAAGTATGGAATTATTACTAAAAAGAGAGATGACATCATGTAACTGATAGAAGATTTTTATCAAGAATTATATAGTAATAAAGAACAAGTACCTCCTATATCTATTACATCTTCTGAATTGCCCAGAATTTTAAATGAAGAAGTGAGACATGCAATTAAATGTATGAAGAAAGGAAAGGCTCCAGGAAATGATGGAATTTTAATTGATATATTAAAAGAAGCAGGTGAAGAAATAGAAACAATTTTAGCAAAGTTATATACCAAATGTCTAAATGATAAAGATGTACTGGAAGATTGGAAGAATGCAGTAATAATATTAATATTTAAAAAATGTGATAAAGAAGATATTAGAAATTACAGACCTATCAGCCTTTTATCAGTTTTATATAAAAAAATTTACCAAGATAATTACAACTCGTCTACAGAAAACTTTGGATTTCCAACAACCAAGAGAACAAGCTGGATTTAAAAGTGGTTTTAGTACAATAGATCATATCCAGGTATTGAGAGAAGTCATAGAAAGGACAAATGAATATGAGTTGTCATTATGTTTTGGATTTGTAGATTATGAAAAGGCATTCAATTCTATACACATTTCTTCAGTGATTAAAGCATTGGATCATCAAGGTATAGATCCAGGATATTGCCATATTTTAAAGAATATTTATAAAAAGGCAACAGCAACAATTAGATTATATAATGATACTGGAAAAATCAACATTGGGAAAGGTGTAAGACAAGGTGACTCCATATCTCCAAAACTTTTTACAGCAGTGCTGCAAGAAGTATTTTGTGGATTAAAATGGGAAACTAAAGGAATGAAAGTAAATGGAGAGTATTTAAGTCATTTAGATTTTGCAGATGATGTAGTTGTTTTTGAAAATAATGCTTCAGAGCTGCAGGAAATGTTGCAGGAGTTAGCAGATGAAAGTAGAAAAGTAGGACTAAAGATAAATGTTAAAAAGACTAAAGTAATGTTTAATCGATTTGCTCAAAATATGAAAATAAAGATTGATTATGAAGAATTAGAAGAAGTTAACAGTTACAAATACCTTGGTCAGATTATTAATACAGATGGAAACATAATGGAGGAAATTAATCATAGAATTAAACTTGGTTGGAGTGCTTTTGGTAGAAATAACTTGATACTAAAAGGAAATATGCCTATGTGTTTGAAAAAAATGGTTTTTAACAAATGTGTTTTACCAGTTCTTACTTATGGATCTGAGACTTGGACACTTAATAGAAGAGCAATACAGAGACTTCAGACCACTCAAAGGAGTATGGAGAGATGTATGTTGGGAGTAACAAGAAGAGATCGAAATCACAATGTATGGGTAAGACAACAAACAGGTGTTACTGACCTTATTGAAAAAATTAAAAGATTGAAATGGAGTTGGGCTGGACATATTGCTAGATGAAATGATAATAGATGGACAATTTTAATTTTAAACTGGATTCCAAGAGACTTAAAAGACCCAGAAAGAGACCACATGTGAGATGTATGGATGAAATAAGAAAATGTGCAGGGGTGTTGTGGAAAAGAGAAGCTAAAGATCAGAGAAGATGGATTAAACTTGGAGAGACCTTCATCCTGCAGTGGATTGATAATGGTTGATGATGATGATGAACCTAAAAAAAAAGAAAAACTTTTATGGACTGTCAAAAAAAATACATTTTTATAAAGAAAAACTTTTATACCATAAAAAATAAGAAGCTAATTAATAGCTTTAATTCAGATTATCTATATTTTATATATACACTCATACATGTACACTTATGTATTTAAAAACATTGAGTTTTATTAGCTTATCACAATTATGATGTGTAATTTTAGTTTATACAGCATATCTGTGCTTATGTAGATGAGTTTCATGTAGACACCTATATGTTAAAATCAATTATTGAATTATTGAAATTTATTATTAGTTTATCACAAATCTGATGTGTAATTTTTTTATACAGGCACAACTATGTGCTGATATATATTTTAATGTATGTGTGTTTTATGTAAACATATTGATTATTTTTAAAATTTTAATCAAAGTCAGAATTCTTAATTTATATTTATAGCCATATTCTGCTGGTCTTAATTTTATTTTAATTTATATGTTATTAATAAATGTATATTTCAATGTTTAAATTATTCTGGTGCTTTTATTTAATCCTAAAATATGGTAAATCATTATATGTTGTATTATATCTCTGGTTCACAGTAACAATTATAGAACTTTTGCTCACTGAGCTGGATTCCTGCATAATAGTCTATTATATAAAAAGAATGTATGTTTAGTGTTATGGTCATCCAGATCATGATGATTCTGGATGGCACAAAGAAGATATCCTTTAAAGTCCATGCACTACCCTTCATTTTAATTATTTATTTAAAAGTTAAATGTATAGTTGGCCAGTACATAAATGATACTAAGTAGCCAGACCATTGATGATGATCAACATTTAGTATCCCAGCATTATTTTTTAATTATATTCTTATGGATTATAACTTATGTTTGTGCATCCAAATTATTGTTTAAAGAATCTATTCCAAGTTGTCAGGGCTAAATAATTAATTTGACTATTGATTTTTGTTGATCATCATTCATGATGATGAATGATTATTGCTTTTGGGTAATGCTGGTAAACTTACAGTGGATATAGTTAGCTTTTGTCTTACTGATCTCTCATGCACATTTCTTACATTTATTCGTATATATTTTGTATATTTAAATTTGAGTCTTTGTCTTGGAATTGATGATGATGATGATTTGACGTCATCCCTGGTCCACTTCCAGATTTCATACCATTACAATATATATATATTGTACCTATTAACATTTAAAATAAAGTTCATTATGTTATATAATATGAATTGAAAAAATATATATATTTTTGGTTTGATTTTAATAATGAATATATTAACCTGGACTGCATTGGACTATGTTGCTATGGCAATATATAATATTCAGAAAAAGAAGTGTTTTTTATTAATTGTAGTGTATAAAAGTTGTAAATTGACTTCATTCATTTTAAAAATGAATGTGTAAATAATAAAGTTTATAGTATTGATGAAATTACTACTTTTTTCTTTATTATATATATTTTAATATTGTATTCACAATAGTAGGTTACAAATAATACACCTAAATATTTAATGTTTCAAGTATATTTGTTATTTTATTTGTATAATATTGTATTGAAAAATGTGCATAAAAAGTATTATTTCCATCGTAATATGAAAGAATATAATCATAGTTGCTTAGTTCATGTTGGAGTGAAAGGACACTATTTGTATTTTAAAATGTAAATATTGTATGTTATAAGTAGTAACTATAAAATATTTTTCTCTATTTGTCATTGTTATTATGCAATAAGATTTTTATTTATGGTACATTGGCTGGAATTGACCAAAAAATTAATGTGGAGCCTTGCTATAGTGTCTCTGATATCAGTTCAAAAAGTTTACAAATAGATCTAAACAGATTAAACTCATTCTATCTTGGGTTCAATAGAAGTGAACCTAAGTTCCTTCATATGATTTTTTATTTATTTGTTTTTAAAAGTGTATGATTATTAAATGGATAGTATGATGGGGTAAATGCAAGAGTATTTGTCCATTAACTGGGCAGGTTTATCTGTAATTTGTAGGAGGTGATAATTTATTGAAAGAACAAAAATTAATTCTTACATTTAAAAACCATCATCAGATTTCTTTGCTTTTAAAAAAAATATTATCTGCTTTTCAATAATGAAGTCTAATTGCTAACAACAGAAAATGTACACAAAGATTGTGTTCACCTGCTGATGTATTTTATGAGGTTGATGAATTATTTCCACACAGAATAAAAATTGTTTAATTTCCTTAGCATAATCATGGATGATACTAGAATTTTTTTCACTTGTAAAGTTTTATGAATCAAATATGTGTTAATGGGAAGGATATTTACATTGTATCATCATGGATATAAACTAGTGTCTATACACTGATAATATTATAGATCAAATATCTGCTAAATTAAAGAATAATTTAAATATTTGGAAAATATCACAATAAATAAAATGATTTTTGAATCTAATAGCTTTTTGTGATATTTCTACTTTTTCAGGAATGACAAAACATTGTCAGATTGTGGTTTAAAAATAGACATTAGAACTTTGTTACTATTTTGGAAATGTATCTGAGGACAATTAATCAGATCATTTGCATATATTATTATTGTTGTTATATATATATATATATATATATATATATATATATATATATATATATATATATATATATATATATATATATATATATATATATATATATAATTATAAGGGTTATAAACAATAGTATAATTTAAATTTAGTAGAGATTTAATTTATATAGTGAAAGTATAAGAAAGTGATATTTTTCTTACATTCAAATTTATATTTCATAACTTAGCAATTATTATTTTAATTTAAAAAAGTATTTACCTTCTTATTCTTTGATTATAAATTAATCTATGTTTATTTTTATTTTGTTATCATAAAATAATGTAAATGAATAGATAGATTCATCTTTAGTATATTTTTTATTTCAATTAACAATTTTTTATATATAAAGATTGAAAATATTCTTGACTCTCTTACATTTTGAAAGGTGTATCTATAATCCAACATGTTTGTATTACATAAATATATATTTGAGATTTTACCATTTGATAGATGAAGTTTGATGTACAATCAGCTATTTAATTTAAAAACCAATTTTCAATTGAATATCTATTGCATAAGGCATAATCAGTTCATATATGATATATTTTAAATGTTTGTGATGTTTGTCTTATATATATAATTTTTATCCATTTGTTAATAAATTTTGAATTAATTTAAAATAAATAAACTTGCTTAATTGTCATTTAATTTTACAATGCAAATTTATTGGTTAATCATATTTGGATGAGATGATATTCAACTAATTGATTATATCATATAATTTATTAGAAGAAGTTACAAAATAGTCACAAAACCAAACTACAGGATAAGTAAAATAATATAATTACATAACATTTTCTTTGTATTGAATTTAATATTTATTATCTGACTAAATATAGATTTTTATATAGCAATAAATTAATTGATTTGACATTCTTAAATATTTAATAAGTAATTAGAAGTTTGTTGTATTATTAGTAACAGTTGTATTAAAATAGAAATTATATATGAATTGACTCAATGGTTAATAAAGATACAAATATGATAATTATTGAAGATGAGTAAAAATAATTAAAATTGAATGCTTGCTTAGTTTATTTTAAATCATTATTGATTAAAATGGATATTATATTAAATCAGTATATAGTCATAAAGACTGTAACCTTATTCAGTTATAAGTCAGTAATAGTAATATATTTTATTCTATTACAAATTAGAGTGATTTGCTTTAATTAAATTTAAAGTTCATTGATGTGGATCATAAATTTAGTTTAAATACCTTCTTCTTCTTCTTCCACAGCTTGATTAATCCCACATCAAGTGGGGTCGCTGGTGCGGATCAATCTTCTCCAGGCTACTCGATCTAATCATTTCCTCCGTAGTGACATCTCCTCAATCCTTTCTCACTCGATCAATCCATCTGATCTTGGTATCCCTGGTCTTTTTCGTGGTTCCATCTCCAAAATCTTCCTTCCAATGTAATTTTCTTCTCTTCTCTTAACATGACCAAACCACCTCAACCTTGATTCTTTCATTTTTTCACTGATCATTCTCACTCTCATATTTTCTCAAATTACTTCATTTTTCACTTTGTCCTTTCTAGTGAGGCCCGAGGCAAACCTAAGCATTCTCATTTCTGTTACACATTGCTTGTCTTCTATTTTCTTAGTGATCGGCCATGTTTCTGCACCATCATCAGTGCCGGACGCACCACAGTTTTATATACTTTTCCTTTCAACCTTGCACCTATTCTCCTATCACAGAGTATCCCAGAGACCCTTCTCCAATTATTCCAACAAATTTAGTTTAAATACCAAATTTTAATATTAATATATGATTATAATAAATACTAATAATCTTTCATATGTTTTAATAATTATAGTCTAAAGTTTTAACGACTTAGCTTTTTTAAACAAAAGAGTTATTTGTTGTAAATTGTCAATTGTATTTGGATAAGCATCAAATAGGAATCTATTGTTTATTTTAGTGCTTGGACATTATAAATTTAAGGTTATTTAATAGGCTAAGTGATTTTCTATTATTACTAAGAATTTTATCTTATTATAATCAATTTAGTTAATAATAGTATATTGATATTAGTGGAATAGTATAGCTGAGTCAGTATTACATTTGATTTGATTTAGTTGTAATTAGAAATAAATTATTGAGTTATATATTTAGTTAGATATCATTGATATTTTACATTTGTAAGGATATTAAAATTATTTCATCCATCCATAAGTTATTTTATTTAAATATAAATATAGATTGATTGTGTTGATTCATGAGAAATATTAAAGTGTATCTGTGTAATTCATTATCATTATTTTCATTACATTATAAGGGATTTATATAATAAGCATATACTGTTATTTATAAGATAGGTGACCTTTAATTTTATTGCTTTATCTTTAATCTATTGCAAATAATGCTCACATTTTAGAGTAGTTTGAAATAATGATTTTGCTTCTTTTCTATTTATTCTAAATGCCATTTGAATTCATGAGGTTACAACAAAGATTATTATTATTGTTTTATTGAATTAAGTGTTAGATTGTTATTCATTGATTGATATTTGTTTTAGCTTAGTTTATTGTTTTCATTCTGTTACAAATGGCACTACAATTAATTCTTGGGCATTAATGAATTAGAATTGTGTTTTCTTGGTTCATATTTTCATTCTTTTGTAAATCTTAATCAATAATTAGACTATGACTAAGGATACAATATGACCCATATTTTATTCAGTTACAAATGGTACTTAACTTCAGGATATATTTTTATTCATTTACAAACGGTGATCAAAATTGGACTATATTTGCATTCAGAGTATAGTAAAGTTTTCATTTTCTATTAACATCATATTTATTCAGTTACAATATATGTAGGTAGGTAGAATGGATAGGTAAGTAGATATGTAGGTAGGGAAGTAAGTAGGTAGAGAAAAAGTATGTAGATGGAAAGAAGGTAGGTAAGAAGGAAGGAAGATAGAAAGGGAGGGAGGGAGGGAAGAAGGTATGTAGGTAGAGAGATAAGTAAATAGAGGAGGTAGAAAGAGAAGTAAGGAGGGAGGGAGGTATATAGGTAAGTAGGTATAACACAATAATACAATAAATGTCTGCAAATAAAAATATTGTAATAAAATATAATTATATTCCAAATAACAATAAATAAATAATAAAATAAAGTCCAATATAAATTTTAATCAAAAGTAATACTTTCAATTATATTTATAATCATTTTTAACTAAACTAACTTAAATTCGTAATGGAGTAAATCAGCATCAATCGGAAAACATATATCGATTTACATTTACCATAATTCCCTAATTTTAATATTCGTTCATTGTTTGTTTATTATCATATTTTATAACGATTAATAAAAATTGCCTCTAATTTTTTTTTTTTATTCATTATTTTTCTTTTTTTTTTTTTTTTAAGTGTCATAGCATCGAACGGGACACAAACCCACAACCCGGGCAACTGCCTGCAAGTGCAAGGCAGTCGCGCTGACCTCTCGACCACCAATGCAAGACTATTCATTATTTTCTTCTTCATTTAAAATCTTAATTCTTTTCATATCAAAATCAAATTTACATTTGCAATTTCTATCATGATCATAAAACACTGACTCTTATTTTGTTATTTACCGTTATTTGAAATATAATTACATTTTATACATAAACATACATAATAGAGGGGTAGTTAATCAGTAGACACAGATGCTAATGAATTGAAGATTGTAATACTACCACATTAAGTTGATGCAAATTTATTTTAACAATTTCAAATGGACATGCAAGATTCATTAATTTATTGTTTAGGAACTAATTATCTAGTCTGTGGTGATAGAAAGGAAATGGCACTAAATATTTGGCTTATGTTTCTTAGCTGTAGTATTCTGTCTCTAATTTTCCTAACATGGTTTCAGTCAAAAAATTTAATAAGCATAAAATTAGAAAAGTCAGATATATTGAAACAGCAAAAACATCGAAGTTAAGATTTAAGATTGTAGTTAGTAATTATATATATATTAGCATTTGAATATTAACTTTGATTATAACAATATCAGCCGCTGAAAAAGCTTGTATGTATGCATTGCGTGAATGTATATATATATGTATAATTATGTAAACAATTGAGATATTTGATTTAACATTCATTTCTTTAGCTGAAGTTGTTCATAGTAATTTTTTGTACATAACAATATAGGGAGAATTAAAAGGTAGCTATTCTCTTATTCCATAAATAATAAAATGTTGTGGCTAGAAAGCAAATCAACTATTTATAGCAGTAGTCACTTCAAGAAATATTGAGCATCACATATCTTTACATACATATTGTATGAATCTTTACTTGCAAAGTTTTAAAATGACTAAAGTAATCTATTTTGTAAATTAAAAACGTCAATAAATTTAAACTAATTTGTCAATTCAACACTCATTCCCTCTTAGTGCAAAAATTATTGAATGCTATGGCTAGAGAGTAGATCAATTATTTATAGTAACAATTGCTTGAAGAGAATAATCTTGACTTTATAGATACAAATAAGGAAATCTTTATTGACGTAAATTTAAATGTTATTTTTTTGAAAATTTGTTATTTTAATATAAACTATAGCATTGATTGTATATACATGTGGGAGATAGTGATCTATATCAAATGATGAGTGCTGGTTTAGCATGAAATACTATATTGGAAATCACTATCTTTTTCACATGTACATGGTTATGTGTATAAGAATGGATGCATAGCTGTAGGAAGCTTAGTGATCTGAGTTCAAGTGTCTTTTAATTACATTGAATTTATTATTGACAATATACTTATATATGAATATTATATAATTTAGGCTGCATTTTGCCCATTCCTCTCCTGGGTATTTAAATAGACATATTAAGTCCTATATGTGAGAGATCAGCATGATTTAAAATTAGCTTGGGTGTGCCAATAATATTGGCATCAACAAGGACTTTGACTGTTCCACCACTGGACTTTCAATGATATTGATAGCTGAAGTGTTGGATGGTGGAGAAGATTGAAGCATATCATTAAAGTTTGAAGATTTACTATCATAATAGCAACTTAGCACTGTTTGTTTATGTGTGTGGGTGATGGTGATCTGGGCAAACTGATGAGTGCTAGTTCGGCTTGAAATACATATATTGAAGTTCATTTATCTTTTTCACATGTACATGGTCTGGAAAAACTGATGAGTGCTAGTTCAACATGAAATACATATATCAAAGTTCATTTATCTTTTTCACATGTATGTGGTGTATCTTTTGTATAAGATAGAGTGGATAGCTGTAGGGAGCTTGAAAGTCTGAGTTCAAGGTGCTTCTATTTATATTAAATTTAGTATAGACACTATAAGATTTGAAATACAAGCATTCTTATACCTGGAACTTAATTGTAAATATAGGGATAACTATATATATATATATATATATATATATATATATATATAGTTATCGCTATATATATACAATTATATATATATATATATATATATATTATAACAGTACATGTTAAATGCTTCAAGCACTATGGTGATGATTATCTAAATACAATCAGCACTCACAAAGTTAAATTCACTCTAATAATTCTAAAAGTATTTTTTAAGATTCAATAAATACCTCTATATAAATGATAATCTATGATAATCATCATTTTGATGTATAATCTTTACTTCTTAGCAAATCCCTGAGGAAATTGCATGACTTTTCAGGTTTAGTGGTAGATTAATTATATGCGTTTGGAATAAGTTCAAACAGCAAAATACATATACTTGATAACAAAAAACACAACCATATATTTATAATAATCATAAATAATATAAGACTATAATCTTAAGACTATCCACCTAGATGTGACAGTAGGAATCTCTACAAATTAGAGATCTGTACTGTCGCATCTGGACGCATAGTCTTAAGATTATAGCCTTAATATATATTATTTACCTAATGAGTATGTGATTAACAAATTATTAATTATAATAATCATAAATATAAAATTATTGGTTTATATATTTGCAATACCTGTACCTCAAATGGCCACACATGTCTGCTTATAGTAATCGAGTCAAATTAATATATACAAAAAAATATTTAAAACTAACAAATAGTCATGAATAAAAATTTAAATTGTGATTATAAATAAATATACTTAAACCCCAGGTCATTTGAATATTTAAAAAAAACCTTATCTATATAATAAATGTTTATTGTGAGTTTACTATTCTATCTTTTATGAACATCTTAGAAAATAGACTGTACAAATTAAGACTTTATGACTGCAGAAGAACAGAATAATTATCACTATAGTAAGACGAGCATGTTTTTTATATATAAACAGATAAAGTTGTGTTTTATGTACAATCAACACTGGTCAAACTAAATCGTTAGTGGTATATGTACTTCCAGTTCCTTACATGTACATAGCAAATAATTTTCTAGTAGCAAATAGTGTCACAATCACTGTATTAGATTTAGTATTGAAAAATATTTTAAGCAGCTAGACATTAATCAGTGATATAAAGCTATTCTATAACATGAATCCTCAGGAAAGATATTTTACCATATAATACTAAATCATCCATGCACTTTGCTACTGTTGCACAATGCTTCATTTATCACTCTCTTTTATAGTTTACAGTTTCAATTGCCCCAGCAATCTTCTTCAGATCTCTTACATCTCCTAACTTCAACTTCTAAATTCAAATTTTAAAATTTTAACTAGTAATCTTCCTTTTTCTATTAGAAGTAAAGTTACAACAGCTGCCATGTCAGATTTATTCTTTGGACTTATTATAATTCTTTATTTTTCTGCTTTCTTTTTGGTAATGACCACTTTATTTGTCTCTCCACATTTTCTCTTCTCTTTTTCTGGAATGAATCTGCATTGCAATCTTCTCCAAGTCAAACTCTCCACTACCATTGGTCATCATATCTGATTGTATTTACTTTCTATAGTAAGATCATCATATTCTATCATTCTAAATGTTTAGTAGCATTTTTTTTAATCAATGTGTTTATTGCACTATTTTTTAATGGTAATAGTAAAACACATTTACAATATTGCAAAAATTAATTAACTCTGGATTAATTTTCATTACAATGATTTATCAAATATCTTTACCTCAAATTCATATATAATATTTTAATTATACAAAATATGTTTGTTTCACCATCATACTTTAGTAGTGTTTGATTTCCAAATAATTATAAAAATAACTTTAATTTGGAGAAAATGAAAAGAAAAAAAAAAAAATTATTTGAGGTCCTTAATTCTATATAATTTTCAATAAATTATCTGGATTTAACATCAAATTTATCACAAGAAATTAGTAAATTATTTCATTGAGTCTCTTCTTGAAGTCAGATATGAAAGATTTATCAAATGTGTTCACCTTCTACTAAACTACACATTTATCTGCATATAAAAATAGTAACTTAACTATTTACTCCTTGTTTTCCTTTCATTACACAGGTTATAATTTTACTATTTTAATTTTACATAATACATATGAAGGGTGACAGATTAATTCCTGGAATAATGTGTAGGATTGCCTGTGACCTAATTGTATCAAAATCACACAAATAAGTATGTTTAAGCTAATACATGTACACTTTAAGCTGATAGAGCTATTTTTAGCTAGCAATTGAGAAAATAAATAGTCATTGATGGTGCAAAAATGAGTGATGAAAATTTTGAGCAATGTATCAATATCAAATTTTATATATGTGCTACTGAAACCTTAGAACTGTTGAAAATGGCATATGGTGAAGATACTATGAAAAAATTGGGAGTGTTTGAGTGGCTTATGAGTTTCAAAGATGGGTAAAAATGTGACAGATAATCCCAGAAGAAGACAACCAAAAATAAAATTGATAAGTTAATATTAATAAAGTGCTTGATATAATATGGTCCAATATATGATTAAGGGTGAGATTGATAACTGAAAAATTGCAGATTAATTGAGAAACAGATTAATTTTAAATAAAGAATTGGTCATGAGAAAGATTTTTGCAAAGTTTAAGTCTCAGATCTTTATGGATAAATAGAAATAGCATTGGTTTGATATTGTGACTGATTTTCAAATACATATCTGCTTTCAAGAGAAATTACAAGTGATGATTCTTGGTGCTTCCAGTACAGTTCAGAAACAAAATGTCAGAGTATGTAATAGAAATCTGCCAGGATTTATAAGACTCTATAAAGGTGTGCATGTCACTATCATAGTTTAAGATCATGCTAATGTGATTCCTTGATCACAAGTGAATATTCCGTCAAGAATTTCTTGAACAGGGACAAACAATCAACCAAAAATGTTATTTAAAGTTCTTCAGGAGATTACAGATTCTGTTTAAAGAAAAAGGCCTAACTTGTAGTCTGACTAGTGGATCATTCATCATGACAATGTTCCAAGTCATAGTTCACTCATTGTGAAAGATATTTTGGCCAAAAAATCAATTACATAACTAGACCAATCTGCCTATTTACTTTACATAGTGATTTTTGGTTATTTCCAAAATTGAAAATAGCATTGAAAGGACAAATATTTTCTACTATAATTGATATTCAGCAGAATGTGAGCCAGCTTCTCAGATCAGCTGTATTTCTGAAAATGAGTTCAAGATATCCTTTCAGAAATGAAAATGCTTATTTAATATGTATAGAAGCACAAGGGCCTACTCTGAAGGTGACAGTAGCCACTGATGTGCCCTTCTGCATTTATATTTTACAAAGATACATTTCAGGAATTAAATTAGCACAGCTCATAGATATATAAAAAAGTATCTTCACTCATATATGAATAATAAAACATTATTTTATTTTAATATATATGGTATCATTTCATAAAATACAATATGTATTAGGATATCAAAATATTTCATAGATTTATCAAATCTATAAAAAAAACTATTTCTTGATATAACTAAATGCTATGCATATATATCTAATATATGTGCATTCTTACTGCAATCTATAGAATTTACAAATCAATTTATTATTTAAGTTAGTTATAATATTTTATTAAACTGTCTTTAATAGTTTGGTGATAAGGTGGTCTTGGAATGCGAACAATGTTCTTGTAGTTCTTTTGTACCATTATAATATATTACCTCTCAACTCAATACATCAACAAAAAAATTTTCACTTATCATTATTTTTATCATCAATGTTGTTTTATTCTGAAGTTGTTTGGGACCAACAGCTCTAATGTTATTTCCTTTGAAGGTAGAACACCATTATTCTCATCAGTTTTCTTTCTGAACTACTTTTTAGTTTTCATTATATTTATGATGATAATACTTTCATTTTAACTATTGCATTTTCATCAGGTATCAAATAATCTTTACTAACTACAATTTAAATGAATAGACCAAAAATGCACTTTAATAAATAAATAATTGATTGTTTGGAGGAAAAAATTTCAAGTGCACAATAACAAACTCAATCAATTTTGTGACAGTTTTACGTGAAAACAAAACTTATACTTAAATATAGTTCATTGCCTTTTTTTCTAAAGCTGATCAAGAAAAAAATAACTTCTTTTCAGAAGTCTCTATTACAGTAAAGTATTTCTAATTGTGATAAGGTCATATTTAAATTTTTACTATCTTATTAGTTTTAAATTAACTTTATTAGGTTTACTATATACATTGCTGTTAGAGATTATTTATAAGTCTTATTAAAACAAGTCAAGCATTTGTGACCTAGTGGTCAGCATAGCTGCCTTCCAAGCAGCTGGCCCAGTTTCACTTCCCAGTCAATGCATTTGACATATGAAAAAAAGTATTAATAAAACAAAAAAGATTTCAAATAGAGAAGTAGCAAAATAGATATTTAAATACATTAAATATTGATTATAATTGAGCAATAATCAATATATGTCCAATGCATATTAATTAGTATAATCAATATCCAAATCACTGGATTTTTGTTAATGAGATCAGATTCCACGTAGCTGCAAAAATATCAGCTGGCATATGAATCTGGTCTCTGGTTTTAATGTTGTTGTTGTTGTTTTTTTACAAAGAGTGATTTAGTATTTGTGAGATATGGTATTAAAGCTTAGATTGAATCAGAATGTAAACAAAATGAAGGTAATAATTTTTATATTGGGGAAACAAACCCATTTTGCATATTAATAACAAGATGGATAATTGTTAGTAAGTTTGAATGAGTAATGTTTGAGATAAGAGTATAGCACTGAAGGAGGGAGAAATGAGCCTTAAGAATGTATCCCAAGGTTTCTTCATTTAGATGACACAGAGCACATATAATGGAACTATATTTGTGAAATGTCACTTGTAAAAAAGAAAATGAGTAGTAGAAAGGGTTTTGATATTTATTTTAATAATGCGTCAATAATGTATTTGTTATTACATAGCAAGAAAGATGAATATTATTTAATATGTTATTATTATTTTCAATTTCATATGTTTACTAATAGCTAATTTTACTTTGAAATAGATTATGTGGAGAGTAGTATGTTTGCTTATGAGGATTATTAAGATTTTGACAAAAATATTAATGAATGGTGGAGTATCAATAGAATTGATAGGACTTTTGGGAAGAAACTAATTAGTTTAGTTATTTCAATAATTGCTGTTTGAAGATAAAAGGAAAAGAATGTCATGTAATGAGAGACCATTGAATTTGGTGTGTTTTTAATATTATTTATAAGAGCTACAGCCTTTTTATTCCAGATTAATTTGGTGATAAATATATATATATATATTAAGAAGTAAATTTAATAATGGGTAAGAAGTAATTAATTATAGGAAATATTAAAATGTTGACTACTGATGACTTTGCATATATTGAAGAGTCTGCTTTGGATAATGCAGTTATGGTGCTTTCTATCAAAACAGTAAGTTGATTTTGAATAACAATTTTCATTGCATTGTAAAAGGGATGTATTGAGAAATCTAAAAATTTATGAGGAGTAAAGGAAAAGTTGGAAGGATTAGTTTTACCTATAAGAATATTCCAAGTAGAAGATTTGTTTTTGCTAAAGTGAATTGGGAAATTGTTAGTATAGTTATTAATTACAGTGTCAAATAAGGGAAGGAATTGTTTTGAGGAAATAAAAATAACTAAATCAAAATAAGAGATGTGAATAATGGTTTGGTTGATTATGGGAATATATGTTCCTAAAATTTTTCTTTTCATTTTCAAAAGAAGAGGTTGGAATACCGCATCAAAAAGTATACTCTTTTTTTTTCTTAATTCAGTTCATTAAACTGTAAAAATAAAATCTAATAGCTATTATTAAACCTTAAAATAATGCACTATATTATTTTGCCTCATTCAAAGTTGAATCCTGCAACAATAAGTTAGAAGCCAATTTGCAATAATAATATTAATAATAATAATAATAATAATAATAATAATAATAATAATAATAATAATAATAATAATAATAATAATAATAATAATAATAATAATAATAATAATAATAATAATAATAATAATAATAATAATAATAATAATAATAATAATAATAATAATAAATCCCAGAAGGCATCCAGCCACATTTGAAAATAAGTTGAATAAAATTCAAGTTAGAGACAAGCAGATCACCAGCCCAGATATTTATGCAGCTACTTGGTCCCTGCTCAGACAAACAGCAAAGCTATAAAGAACAAAAATTAAAGAAAGCATGGTCCAGATTATACTCCTATTGGACAATAATGTGATTAATTAACATTGCTAAAGTGGATATAATCATGTAAAATTATCTATATAGATATGTACTTTTAAAAAAATGAATATTGTAGCACTTGAAATTGAACTGACAATAATAAGATTCAATATGTATCTTGCTATGGCATTGTAATACTATGTAACTATTGGATCAATAAAGTTTACTATTGTTGAAACTTAATAATAATAATAATAATAATAATAATAGTAGTAGTAGTAGTAGTAGTAGTAGTAGTAGTAGTAGTAGTAGTAGTAGTAGTAGTAGTAGTAGTAGTAGTAGTAGTAGTAGTAGTAGTAGTAGTAGTAGTAGTAGTAGTAGTAGTAGTAGTAGTAGTAGTAGTAGTAGTAGTAGTAGTAGTAGTAGTAGTAGTAGTAGTAGTAGTAGTAGTAGTAGTAGTAGTAGTAGTAGTAGTAGTAGTAGTAGTAGTAGTAGTAGTAGTAGTAGTAGTAGTAGTAGTAGTAGTAGTAGTAGTAGTAGTAATCATTAATCACATAATGGCTGCTTTTCAGGGAAGATCAATACCTAGCATTAGGGCAGCCACATTTGTTCTATATGCGTATTGGTGCACACGATGTACTTTCTTAATTAGCAATAACACCAGACGACATCCAGCTACATTTAGCAACAAACTCCTACACATTCGAAATAGAGATAAAATAATAACCAACCCCCACTTATATGCAGCAACATGGTCATTGCTAAAACAACCATCAATGCTGTGAATGCTGCAAAGAAAAACTATCATACAACTAACAATCAAAGTGACATGCGGACAAAACTAAATAAGCTCCTCAAACGTTAGAACTCTGATTATTTTTGCTTTTTTTAATTTTTATATTGTTATAGTCCATTAACCACAAAGTGTAACCACTAAATTCATTTATATGTGTTTACCCTAATATTATTCATTGTATGTTAAATTTCAAATTTTTCTAGATGTAAACTTATGTAAACCATTGAAATCAATAAAGCCTTTATTGAAACGTAATAATAATAATAATAATAATAATAATAATAATAATAATAATAATAATAATAATAATAATAATAATAATAATAATAATAATAATAATAATAATAATAATAATAATAATAATAATAAAAACTTTATAAATGTCATTAAATCTATCATTTCCTTTATTTTGCTGTAATATTTTTTTATAAATGCAAATTGTACATTTTATTTCAAACACTTTATAGCATTACATATATACAAATGTACAATGTGACTTTTTGACTATCCTACAGTCTTCCTCAGAACTGCTATTATTTTAGTTTCTTAAAAAGCTCTGAAGAAAACTGCAGAATAATCAAAACGTCAGATTGTATGTAATAATGTTGCTGCTTTTTTCTTTTTGCTATAAAATATTTGAAATAAGATATACACATTGTATTTTTATGAAGAAAATATTTATAAAATTAAAAACTTTGGCAATGATTGTAAGAAGTTTTAATAATGTCTTTTGATATGCAAAAGTTTTTCTAAGAAATTTGAGGGTAATTAAATTATATACTAAAGTGAAAATTGACCTTAAATTAATTGTTCATCTCAGTAAGGTATAAAAAGCATTTTAATAAGATAGTATAAAAGTTGGCTTAAAGTTGTTTAAAACCCATGTTTAAACACGTTTATCTATATTTTTTTTAGATTCACAAAAATGTAGTAACTGAAATACACAGGCTTATTATATATCCGTGTCTATATATGTAATATATAGGGTATATGAGCACAAACTTTCACTTGACCTACCACTCTCCACACTATCTCATAACACTGATACACTTGAACACATATGTTGAAAAGATAAATAATCACCAATATACGTATTTTATGTTAAACCAGCAATCATCAGTTGATCCAGATTACCATTTCTCCACATATATGCTATAAGTGCTCAGATGTATATTAAGATAACCAAACCTCATACTTTAATAGACAAGCTTCAATCTACTCCACACTCCAACTCTTCAACCGTCCATCCAATTGAAAATCTGATGATATAGTACTTGAAGGCCACCCTGAGGCTGAGATTCTTGTCACACCCATGTTAACCTAAGGTAAATCTGACTTCTCATGTACAGGACATAATCCATTTAATACATATACAAGGGATGGGCAGACAAAAATGTAGTATGTATGTATAAATTTGCACGTATAGTTGTCCGGGAGATCGTGTAAAGTTGAGCCAGCAAGTAGTAAATTAAGCAAAGCAGTTTCGTTTTGACAACTGATGTTTTTCTGACGCAAGTTAATCCAGAAGCTAATAATAATGTTAAAATAACAATAATTATAAATACTATTACTACTATTAATAATAAGTCATTATATTTACTTGTTATTATAAATTTATAATAATTGTAAATTATTAGTTATAGTAATTATAAAAGCCAATAATAGTGCTAACGCACAAAGAGTTATATATACATCTATAAAGAGAGAAAGAGAAGGCTGGGAAAGAATGTGCTATAAACAATTATAAAATTCTTTAAATTAAATGTTTTAGTTTGAAAAAAAAAAATAGATGAAGAGGGAGAAGATACTGTAAATATATAAAATAAAAGATTTCAATACTTATTGTGCGAGATAGCTTTTAAAAGAATAAGTAAACTGGCTCTACTTTTCTACAATTGCATAGTTTCATGAATTAGATATCATATATTGACTATTTTCTTAGTAATCTCTTTATCTAACTAAAGGTCTCTACTGTGAACAACTGCTAAAGTTTTAGTTCAATTTGTTTCATGTGTAAAAGATAATAATCTCAAAAAGCAAGATTGCTTCAACAAAATTAGTTAATCTCTTGTCTTTTAAGAACCTGTAAGGTGTTATCTAATTAGCAAAATGCTTGTTCAGAATTTTACTTTTATTAGCGCAAGTCGAAACTTGATTACTTTATTTAACAGATGGCAGAAACATACTATCTTTTTAAATTATTTGTATGTTTTCTTTACCTTTTTTCATGTCATTCTTTTTGTTTTCTTTTTAAATATCAAACTTTTTTTTTATAATCATTATTTATTTTTTAAAAATCTTGCAAATGATGATTAAAAATTATTGTAAAATTGAAACTGATAACACATTTTGTCGCAACTGGTAAATTAACTTAATTAGCAAATAAAATGGTTAATCACCATTTTAGAGCTACAATAAGATAGACTAATTCAAAAGCAAAGAAAAGTTTCAGGATTAATGTAAAGCTTATGTTAAGATCTATGCCTGAAAGCAAGTAAAATAATTAGAACAAAGAATCCTATATCTAGCAAATGAATAAAATTGCTATGTCCATTATTATACTTAAAAAAAAATTGTCGTGCCCATTTTGCATCTTGGGTGGCTACATGTTACTTGATTTTTTGACAGCTAATCATATGATCAAAAAAAAATAAATTGATTTTTAAAAACTATTTATTTTTTTTTATATTCTAGCTAGCTCAAAAGTTATTATAGCTGGGCCCTTAAAATAAAAAACTGAGAAATCAGGAGGTCCCTCAGTTGATTATATAATTTTTTTACTGGTTGTTGTCTTTCATATGATAATCTATTTGGTTAAAGCATTATCTCACATTCGGTATTCATGAATCTAAAATTCACCAGTTCAATTCCTATACTAGTCAACTGATCAAGTTAGTAATGTCTGAAAAACAAAAGAATCCAAAATATTGTGTTCTTTTCTAACTTGTGTCTTTATTAACAGTTGAATATATTTAGAAAAATATAAGTTTGACTTTTTATAAAAAAATATTAGCAATTCAACGATATCATAAAATAATCCAACATATAATTATGTAAAATGTCATCATCACAAATTTTGGAACAATTATTAACTTTTCAAAATAAATGCTCATAAAGTTAATTTTATTTAGTCATGTGACATTCATATACTCAATTTTCATTTCAGAAACTGAAGCCCTTAAGTTTGCTACTTTAACAAGATACTAAATGTGCAAGATGTTACTATTTTTGTAATGTACATAAAAATTATGTTTAAGTTCTATTGCCACAGAATTATCACATATAAGTATATTAATGATTCTCAAAAAAAAAAAGACTGTGTAATATGGTCTAAAATTAATTGACTTTTTTTTTTAATACAAAAGTTTATATCCCTTTTTGTTTTAATGTTTGCCCAAATTCTGATAATGAAAATATTCATTTACTTATTTTTATCTGTAAGACAGAGAAAGAAAAAACATAAATTTTTTATCAACCATAATAATAGAAATGCTATTATCTGTCTGTGGTCTATTTAAGATTAATATGATACTTCATATTCTTTTTATTCATATAATAAAAAAAAAAACCTGTTTTTTTATATGAAAGTTCCACAACATACAAATTGGTGCAACTATCTGCCATGTAAAAATTATTCACTTAAGAGCGAATTTTTTTTTCAGAAAAATTACTAACAGTTAAGCGAGTCAGTTATCTAATTAAGAATCAATAAATATATATATATGTATATACTAAAAGTACCATAACTGTTAAGCACTTTTTGTTTATGGACCATTTTGAATTAAATAATCTTTAGATAATCCAATATAAGTATAAACCACCTTTTTATAAAGATAATTAAAATAGAGAAAAATATTTTCCAAATTACTTACATGTCTGTTGGTGAATGTAGTTTTATTTCTTTTTACTCTTTAATTAAAATAGTTAAATATCAATTTGAAAATAATAAATCATTGATGGTTATTTAGATTGATGGTAAGATAGTTAACTGTAAGACAAATTCTAAGCACGGTCAAATGTAAACAACAGTTTTGCTGTACCAAGTTGAACACCAGGGCTTATCAAATCAGTGTATCATAACCTGCAATTATATAACTTTTATATAGTTTAATACTGTATTGGATTCATTTGTTGGGACTTTTTCTCATCATGGCTTACCATTCCTCTCTGACCATCCCATGTATTTAGTAATAAAAAATGAGCCAACTTACCCTAATGCTATATAATAAGTATAAAATACTGCTCTTCACTTTGTTTCTTAATCCAAAAAAAACAAACTATTTGTTAAAATTGTATTTAGTATTAAACAAATAAACTAGACTATGTGCAAAGCTGATCTAATAATTAAATATTCGATCTAATAACAATTTGAATATTTCTTTTATATATAGAAATATAAACTCATTATAAACCCACTCTATATAAATATAGACTAAACGAAAAGAAATATTTATTCATATGCATAAACAAAAAATCAAAATTTATTAATAATACACAATGACATTAAATTCTACATCTTTAGCTTTCAATTCTCTAATATTTGAATTGTTATCTTTTCATGTTTTTATTTTAAACCAATCTTGTAGTCTACCATGAAATTACTTCACACGCGTTCATATAAGAAAAACTTGAAAATGTTTAGGCAACAACATTTTCATTTAAATAAAATTACTCATTCTAAGATTTTTTTATTTCTACTTCATTTAGTTTATTCATTATCATTACAAGCCTTTTATTTTATGTCTACACTCTTGCATTCCTTATCACATATCATTGATCATGTTGTTAAACTGCAGTTATTATATGGGTATTCAATATGAAAGCAAATGAAATAGAATAAATCACCCAAAAGTATTTGAAAAACACACTACTGAACCATTAAGTGATGAAAAATCAATTCAGTTTCAATATACAGTACAACAAAAATAATCAAATCATACAAATGGCATACAATGAAGTGTTGCGTCACCAATAGACAAGAGCAGAAATGCTCTTCTCCCAATTGTTATGTTGGAATATATGGAAATCCAGTCTCATAGATAGATTTTTGGGCCAGAAAATAGCTTACTGACTGCCAACAATATCCCAATTGCTCTAAAAAAATAATTCAGTCTTAAGGTAAAGTCTCATTTCAAATATCAAAATTTTTATTAAATAATTATAAATAAATTTTGATTATTAAATTTAAATGGAAAATAAACTATTCTTATTTACTTTAATCAGTAATACATTCATTATTTATTCAAAAATTTGAAATCTTCTACAATTTTCTTAAAAAAACTTAATTCATTATTTGAATCAATACAAATACTATAAATAACTCATCCAATTTTTTATTATGACAATCATAATAATAATTATTTTACATATATGTGTGCATATAATTATTTTACATATATGTGTGCATATCATTCTTTTCTTTTTTTAGCTCTGAGTATGCTTTTGATGACAAGCACCATAATCAAAGTATACCCACATATGTATGCAAAAGAATTACATATACAATGAAAGGAAAATTAATAGTTATAATAATAATAATTATAGAAGGGTTTTATCATACAGAAATAGTATATCTAGGTGTCTTGCTTACAATCTAGGATCGGAATATAGGCTGAGTAAAATTCATTTTAAGAAGTTTAGAATTGTTCTCTTACATAAATAACCCATAATCAATTTAGGCAAGTCTAGTAAATACTGCCTTTCTTTAGGATCTAGGAGCTGCTGGAAATATTTGCAGGTTGAAAATGTCATAGTTCTGCAGCTAATTATTTAGTTAAAACCCTGCTTTATCTTATGTATAATCACAATACATTTAGACAATTTATTTGTGCAGATTTGCATAATAAATTCAAGTTTTTTATAAAAAAAGTATAAGAATTTGTTTACTATATTAATGTGTTCATAATAGTTCAAGTTTATGGGGATTATTTATATATATGAATATTAAATTAAATGTTTTTCAAGTAAATCATATTTTCAAAATACTTTATTATAGGAAATACTCATTCTTCAAATTTAAGTGAGTCCAGAAATTTGAATAAAATATGGAACAAAAAGTGATAATAAGTTTCTCATAGGGATAATAGTAATAAAGGTTTTTTTTGTACTAAGACACATAATGTATTAATGAGAGAGAATGTGCATTGATAAAGAGAATTTATCAACTTGAACTTTTATATAATAAATTGAGACATTCTGCAGATAGATTTAAATCTGTATTTGTTAAATGTTCTGTTATTTATAATTGAAGTTTTTGCTTTAGTGCTAATTAATTGTGGCTGTAATAAAAAAAATGTCTATAATTATTTTATATCTGGAAAATGATTTGAAAAATTGTATTAATATGCACAAATTATGAAAAAATGGTCATTAATGAGATTTGTTTTTGTTTTATAGTTAAATGTGAAATGCTATTCAAAATGGCATACTTCCATAAGTTGGCTATAGCTATTATTTATTTTTATATACTGGCATATTGAATATTGTAGAGTTTATTCCCCAGTTTTTTTGTTTATTATATTTCTTCTATCTCATTTTACTAATTTTCTGGAATACCTATCATGTTCTATTCCTTGGTTGTTGTGTGAATGGTTGGGAGGAATTAAAAAATCAAAGTTTACTATAAGATTGAATTATTAAAATTTTATCAAAGCAGTAATATTTACCCAAGCTTATGTTGTTTAATGCCTTAATGGAGTAATGGCTGATCAAAATGAAATAATTCAAATCACTTTATACAATTAATCTCAATTACAAATTACATTATCACTAACAGCAATAATAAAAACAATAATATTAATACATTCATACACAAATATGTATAAACTGATTTTAAATAGACCTATAAATTTTTGTGAGAAGAAAATATATATGCATTCATTGTTATTTTCATTAAGAAATAAAATTGTCAATTATATCAAGCACAAGAAGTATTACAAACATAACTCATAATTCAAAAATAAGAAGTAGATAATAGGATTATAAAATATAACATTATATTTTAATAATATGTCAAATAAACAGCCATTTCATTTAATATGTTGGGTGCATTTGTGTGTAGATTCTTATATGTTTACACATAACAAAAATTAATCAATTTAGATTTTATTTAACAGAGATTGATTTTTATTTGGTTAAAAATATATTTAAGTAATAAATAAATTATTAAAAGTTCAACTTAAAATGTGAGAATAGATATCTGGGAAACTTAAAGTTTGTAATTTATTCATTTGAATAAAAATATTGAAAATTGTTTTGTATCCAAATCCAGAAACGTTTGCTGCTTTTGATTTAAAAAATCTTAAATTTAATGTTTTGAGCACTAAAAACTATAGAACTTTTCTAAATAAATCCCAAAACCCCACTGTATGATGGATAATATTAAGACCTCTAGACATCAGGTGATAATCACTATAAAAGAGAAATCATGCGGGCTACAAAAATTTTCATTGCTTCTAGGACTTCAACCACTCCTAATTTTTAAATAGCCATTTTGTTTTTTGTTAACCTGATCACAGGCTGATATTTTAACTAGGCAAATGCTTGCTGAGTATCTGACTTCTATCATTAATTTCAGATAAGAGGTGGAACATAACAAAATAACCATAAATAACTATTGATTTAATTTATAACAAATTTTTTTAAATAATCTCATTTGTTATAAACTTCTAATATAAATAGATAAATTGACTGGTGGAATTGTTGGCATATTATTAACAAACCATTGAATTATGTTCAATTGAATAATAATGATTAAGAACATATATTTTGGAAGAATTATATTTCTAAATTTAAAACAAATTGCTGGATAGCTTTTTTCATAAGCTATTGTAAAAATAATTGGTCTCTTCACTACAAAAAGGATATTTTTTCTTTCAAGAAAATAGATTGATCTCATCTTCAGTTATAAAAGAAAACATAATTTTAAATAATAGTATTTTAAAATCAAATATGTTTCATACAAACTTGCTACTACAGAAATGGATCTTGATCTAAAAAATGATTTTTAAAAAATGTCTTGCCTAAATAATAAACTTTGATTTATCAATATTATTATAATTATTAAACTAATGGATTTAAATATCAAAAATGAATGAATTTAAATATTTGATATTGATAAAGTACTGAATACTAAGATCTTTGGATAAGATAAAATCTGCTAAAGAAATTAAAACAATTACTTATGACAAAACTAAGAATGTGTGTTGAATGATAAAATAATTACATTTAAAGATTTTCTATGCAAAAATATGTGAATAATATTCCAAAGGATAATGGATTATCAATATATATTTTAAATGCTACTTATCAATTACAAATCCTATAAATGAATAAAGGACATAATGAACTACTGACTTATTACTGAGTTTTAAAATGGATTTACTTGGATTAATAAGCATATTAAATGTAATTTCATATTTTTACACTGTTCCAAAATGAATATTTTAAAAGTGAAATTAATACTTCCATAAAACAGATGAATTATCTAATATACTTTTTATTATATTAGTTCAGTCATATTATAATGTTTTGCAAATGTAAATAAAGATTTTCTCAGATATTTTGGTATTTGGGTAAAGGTAATATTTTATTCACTATTATGATTGGAGTTAGATTAAATGTAATGTTATGTGAGGATTGGGTTGTTCAAATGTTTTAGTTTTTAAACTTATATTAAATGGTTGTTACCAAATACTTATAATGCTTATGACTTCTTAATGCCTCAAATTAAGTGAAGTTATCTGATCTAGACATGTAAGTCTTAAGGAACATTTTATATATCACCCATACATGTTAGAATTAATTTTTACTGTTATCTAGTGTATAATAAGCAGCCTAATAATTTTAGTGTGCTTTGTATGGACAACGTAGCACTTTCTTATAGTTAAAGTATAAAATTGAATCCAGAAATGTATCTTAAGGCAAAAATAAATAAGCCCACTATGGCAAATTATTATTTAGGTCTGCTGAGCAATGAATTATACTTTCTTATTTTTAAAAGAGTAAAAAAAAATTCCCTTATTTCAAAATGAGGTTTATAAACAATTGATTGGTTGTTAAATTAAACTAATTAAGGACGTTTGCAAGACAATTAATTTTTATTATTCTAATAGTCACTATTCTGCAATATTAAAGAGTGAAATATTTTGTGAAAGATTGATACGACCTTTTCCTTTAAATGTTATTGCCTTCACAATACAGTATGATAAAACACCTGGCAGATCCTGAACTTGAATTATTTTTAGGAAATAGACAATAATATTTTATTAAAATGTGTTATATAATTTTATTATTGTTATTTGTTCTTGTTATTGATGTTTATATTATGCAATAAAATATTTGTTGATTTTAAATATTTTTCTTTGCCATTTTTGAAAAAGCATCGACATTCTATTGTGCATTCATTATATAATAGGTCATATCTAAAACACAAACTTACTTGTAAAACTCTGCTGGATTGAATACCCCATTACTGTAGTGCTGCTATTAGAAATGTGAAATATTATTGATAAGATGGTGTACATAAAACCCCTTTCACGTTATCGTATCCGAAAATTCATAACATATTTAATATTTATGTATTTATTAGTTTATATCTGAGATAAAATTATTATTCAATCTTTTTATTTAATTTTGCAAGCCATATTTTAACACGTAAATTAAATTATTCTTAGTTAAAGTCTGGAAATAAAAACAAAAGTTGTAGAGATTTTGTTGTTAAAAAAAACGAGAGTAAAAGTATACAGATAATTATTAAACTTTAAGAAGTTTATTATTTTTATTAAATATTATAAACCCCTAAAAATTAGTTTATTAAATATTTATGATTTTATTACACTTTATAATAATTGCAAGCCGAAATTAAAGATATGGTGTAGACGCACTTTCTGTCTCAACCGGGAATCGCAATTGCGATTGAGTTTTTTTTTACTTTTCTCAACTTTTACGATTTGTCACGATCAAAGATTGATCATTTTAGGTTACAATATATATATGGATTCTTTTATAAACTTATTGAAATGTGTTCATATACAGTGAATAACATTTTTTATTTCATTTATAGCTATAAATAACTATTAAAATACATATGTAAGAATGATACAATTGTAAATAAAATAAAAGTAATCCATGTTGCTCGGGCAACCAAATGATCTGGTGTGTTACTGGTGTTGTTTATTCATTTATAGTTAAATGATGAATATCAACGCATTGTTAAAAAGCATTAGATAGCTTTTAAAACTTAAATAGTGCAGAAATTCTTAAAGAATTAATCCTAAATATTGCCATGTAAAATGTCTTACTATATTTCAAATGTATTACAGTTTATTATATTAATTTATTATTTAACTAATTTTGCAAAAATTATACTACTGATATTACTAGTAGTAATAATTTAATTTAACAGATTTTGCATACAAATAAATGTAATCAACATTATGTATTATTCATTAATATCGTAGAGTTTTTTATATAGCAGTCGTAATTTTTTTATTATTTGGTTCAAATAATATACAGCCTAAGTAGTCTGACTAGTCTGACTAATGTTGAATTTTTTTAAAGTTTCATATTTAAAGTTCGGAATATTGTCAAACATTGTTAGCGGGTTCGCTTTCCGACTGATGCTATGACGCATGAGGAAAAAAAAAGTTCGGAATATTATAGAATCTGTCGAATTTTTATATTTACTTTTATTTTAAAATGTATCTTTGTTTGGTAATGGTTCATGTCTATCTCATCTGATGTAATTTTCTTTAAAACTATTATATCATTAAAGATTCATCTTTCTTTACAGTGCATAGACATTATATATTATTTTATATTTATTATATCTTAAAAAACATTGAAACTTTTTTTATTTCTACTCAATGAACGTAATTTGTAGGAATTCTAAATTACAAAACTATAACAATAATAACGTGAAAGGCTAAAAACTTTGATAGAAGCGCCTTAAAATGCTTATGTGACAGCCAATCAGGTGTAATAATGACTGTAATAATGTAATAATGAATAAAACTATAATTTAAAATTGATAAAGCCAGTATGAGAAACAAGTACATACATAGTCAAAATAATAGTCATAGATCACATGACTCTATTCTCTTATGCTTGTAAGTTATAAACAATGAGGATTGCCAATTCCTCAACAAGCTTTGTGATAAATGCTTAGCCAGAACCAGCACTTAAAATATTTCTGTCAGGAATCTCCCCAACCCCTGACCATGGTGTCATGCTTTGGAACTCCTCAGAGAGGTGTCAGGGTAGGTTCAGACACTTGATCTAAAAATACCAACCCAAAGCTAAGTACTTATCTTTCTTAAATATTTTGCAGTTTCTAAAAATAAAATCCATTATGCTGTAGCTTTTAGCACAATGTTAACGGATATTGTTATGAAACTCACCATTTTATTAAAATTAATACCTAAGCCTTTATGATATTATCTTATTGTAACACTTTTTGAGTATAGTAAGTAATTAAATATGTTTATAGATGACTTTATAAAAACTATGACACAACATTTTTCAACATTAATTTCCAATAAGTTTCTTAAAACTAATTTTGTAATCTTTTTAATTTCAAACTAAAATTTTACTATCATCAAAATTAGTAATAGCTTTATGCAATTTAATCTGCAAAACAAAAGAATATTAGTACAAAACAAGCACTTCTCTACACCTAAGTGATAACTGAAATATGTAAATTATCTTGTAAACCTATAAGACTCAAAGTTAGGCTTTTTCTAAATAAAATATACAAACCATTACAAAAGTTAACAGTTAAAATCAATAGCATGTAATTTAAAAAACCAATCTGGAGTGATCCATCCTGTCAAAGATTTTGCTTAGATCAAAATAAATAGCATACAGTTGCAGCCTCTTGTCATCTGTATTTATAATAGTATCTTTCATTATGTATCAAAATGATTTCAGTAGATTTACTTGGTGTGAAATATTGTGCTTTAAGTAAATATCTAAGCACTTTATTGATTATCTTATTATACATACATTTTTCAAAGATTTTACATAAAAATAGGTCTATATTTACCAATATTCTTTGATTTTAATTTTGCAACTTTCCATGAATCAGGAAAAGAAATTAAAGATGTAACTAAGCACTGATGCTAGCAGATCAGAAAATCCCTTATAGGTAAAAAATATAATATATCATGTCCAAATCTTTTTTTATTTTTGAACTGTTTTATTGTCAAAAAAATGTCATCAGTAGTTAGTACATCAATACTCATCTGACCAGTGCTAAAAGTGCTAAGTATGCAAGACTTGAATAGCTCTTTATTTTTTTTACATGATAAAAAATAATTATTGAAGTCTTCAGCAGCAAGTGATTTTTTATTATGCAAAAATTTTATATAATTTTTTTTTAATGATTTACAAATCAACTAGATATTACCAAATATATTATGAAAAAACAGACAAATAAAATGGTGTATAAATTATAAAAGGTACATTTTAAAATAAATTGAGATACTTCAAATCTCTAGTGCTCATTACAATACTTAACTGACAGCCAGTCAGATGGCATGGATAGCTGTCAAAATGACATCAAACCCAAACCCACAACAAAGATTTTACGAGAAAAGGGCAGCCCTTTTATATAGCAAATGCATAGAAAAGTAAAAAGAAAAAATAGGGGGAAAACTACCTATTTAAATGGAGTCAGAAGAAAAACCAGGCTCCACATAGCATCAATAATGTCTAGAGGGGCAAGTATCCTGTCACTATTTTTAATTTTTGGAATTTTATTATAAAAGAGTGATTGCAATTCCCAATATATTTTTAAAGTCAAAATAATAACAATAATAATAGTAACAACAACTTTATACATGAAATCTTAAAAATATGATCTTTATATTCTTCAATCCTGAAAAATTTTATTATTATTCCAGAAAAGCAGAAAACAATACAATAGTTTTAATAACAGTATTTTTAATTGTAGGCAAAAATAACTATAAATCTTTAAAAAATATGTATCCAAATTTATAGCTAAAAAAATAATTTATGCATAACCATGATTATTAGGCATTTACTAATGAAGAGTTCTCATATCAAATTACTGGTAGTTCTTTTTTAAAGCTTTTGAATTATACTCCTGTACAAATTTTACACTTAATGACATCTAGCTGGAAAGCATCAACATCTAAATCGTGCAAAAGAAAAAAGAAAAATTTTGAAAACACTAAGCAAAGAAAGGAATCACTTTATTAAAACCAAGCCACTATTTTCAATTCCTCTATAGGAGTTTAAAAAAAATTAAAAAATCAGATTTCTCCATTATTATTTAGAAGTATATTATTTTCAATAACTTCAATTAGCAATACTTTGTTTTCTAATACTATAAAAAAGAAGAAATTCCTAATATTTTCAAAATTTATTCTAAAAAATAGTCAAATATGGAATCAAATTGTCAAGCATTGGTGGTCGAGAGGTCAGCGATAGCTGCTTTACAAGCAGTTGTCCCGAGTTAGTGAGTTCGCTTCCCGACTGATGCTTATGACACATGGGAAATATGAAATCAAATTGCATTATTCTATTCACTAAAATTGACAAAAAGCCATTGGAATAATGAACATAAAATTGATTGGAAGATCAAAGCTTTTAATTTTCAACCATAAATAAAAAGAATAGCTACAAATACTTTTTTTAACTTTTGGTAAATACTAAAAGATTTTGTTAAATTTGGCTTTACACTCATGCTTAAAATAAAACAACAAATAGTAGTTTTTTTTAATTGTATCTTTGCCAATTATCAATTACCTGCTTATGAAGACTAATAAATATGAAAAAATTATATTTGAAATATTTTTTACCAAATATTTTAATATGATTGTATACAAAAATTAAGGCACTTAATAGAATATCATTTGAATAAATATGGAGCCAGACCCGAAAGATGTTAAAAACAAAATTTAAATATTGCAATATTTGCTCTATTTTACTAGCTGTTTAAATATAGTAATTACTAACTTCATTTTCTTCTACGAAAATCTCAAATAGGATTATACTTTCTGGATAGTAAGTTTTTCTACTATTTTCTAAATTAATACATATAAAATAATAATAATAATAATTTATTTATTTTATTTATTTATTTTGATTACATCAGGTTTCACAAATATCATACAGATTTTATATAAAGCAATTGCAATTGCCGATAATCTTACAATATTAATAACAACAAAATATAAATTAAAACAAAGAATAGAATATAAAATAAACCAAATATAAATCAATATTATAAATTAATAAATCAGTATTATAAATTATAAATCAATAATATAAATTATAAATCAATATTAATAATTATACACAAAATAACCAAAGAAAAAAAAACAAAGTAACACATAACTATTGAAATTTTACAGACATAAAAAATATTTTTTCAATTCCTTCATTAACAAATTCATACTTTCTATGTTCAACATATAATTTGACAATTTATTGAAAATCAATGAAATATACATATTTCTGAATCTACTCCCATATTTATTTTTGTATCTAAATGAAATGTAATATCTATTCCTAAGGGAACCACTATAATTAAATGTCATATATTTTTTAAATGAATTATTAAAATATTTTTTTTTATAACTACCATCTATAACAGTTTATCAAAATCTAGAAAATCATTAATTTTATCATCTAAATATGACATATTCTATGTTAACTGTAAAATCTTATTTTGAAACTTTTTTAACTTTTTTAACTTGATACACTCGAGAAACCATAAAGTGTAATACCATATCTCAATATAAATTCACACAATGCTATATAAACTATCTTCAGTATATAATATGGATGGAAAAAAACAATCTATAAAACATGAAGTAAAAATATCTAAACATTTGCAAAAGTTGATGATGATGATTATTATTATTATAACAACAACAATAATAATAATATTATCTGTGGAGCTGATATAACAACAACAACAACAACAACAACAATAATAATAATAATAATAATAATAATAATAATAATAATAATAATAATAATAATAATAATAATAATAATAATAATAATAATAATAATAATAATAATAATAATAATAATAATAATAATAATAATAATAATAATAATAATAATAATAATAATAATAATAATAATAATAATAATAATAATAATAATAATAATAATAATAATAATAATAATAATAATAATAATAATAATAATAATAATATCTGCAGAGCTGATGTTCATTATCAATAACTCAGGTAAAAAGCTCCAGTTTTATTTGCTTGAAATTCATTTAAAGCTTTCATTTGACAAGATAAAATTCTTATCTTTTACTACAAAATTTTATCTTCAATTGATTCATACCTCATTTATTAAATTTGTCTAAATTTGGCATTCAAAATTTACTAATTAAATAATTTGTCTAATGATAATTTGGTGATTAATATGGTGACAGAGATGTCACATGACCAGGTGGCTGGTGCCAATTTAATTAACACTGAAGACCAATGTTCAAAGATAATACAAAAGATGTTAAAGATGCTAAAATAATACTCATCAAATCAATAGGAAAACTAATAATAATCCCATAGTTATAAATAATAAAAGTAACATTTCAACCATTTCTAATTTTACTAACACTAAATTTGAAAAGTCAAAGATAATATAAACATATGCTAATGTTATTAAAATTAACCCTTAGCAGCTCAATAAGAAAAGTAATAATAGTCTAATAGATATTAATAATAAAAGTAACAATATGTCAAGTATTCCCAAGTCAGTTTCAAGATATAGAAAAACCACCCCTAGTGGCATCAGAAAACTGGATTTCAATATCCAAAAAGCATAATCCTCCCCTCTATAGTTTGGAACACAGATGTTCTTATGATAACCATGAAAGATTCAACAATTTGGTCCCAAGAGAATTATTTGCAACTTAAGAGATTTTTTGCTACTAGTTTCATAATTCTATCTGCCAAAGACCTCAACATTTCTCTATATAAATTTCCTAGGCAATTATTATTTGATGCAATATATTGCTGACAATCCAAATCCCAGGTATTTGATAATCGAGATCTTTCAGATAACACAGAGAGACAGACTTCAAAAACAAATAAAAACCCTTGGAAACTTTGCCTTAATTACAATAGATCCAAATTGTTATAACTGTATTACAGGCATACTCAAAAATACCTCCTGTGGGATACACCTTTCAAGATTTCCATCATATGATGCAACTGTTTGGCAATTTATAGCCTTTCACCCCATATATTTAAAAGATGCTCCTATACCCATCAATAGTAACAGCTATGACTTCAAATTACAACTGCACCATGATATTGATCCAAACATAATTCCAACACAAATCCTTACTCAAGAAGCTACTCTATATCTACATACCAGAGGATTAAAATCCCAGTGCTACTCCTGTCACCAGCTGGGTCATTTAAGAGTGCAATGCAGTAATTCTCCAAATTCACTTTCATGAAAATCATCTGATCACCTAAATCCCCAAGTCAAAGCAAATCTTCCATAAATAGCCAAGGGTCATCCACCCTCAGCCTTATCCCACCACCTATTGATTTGACACTCCATAAGGCAGATAAGGACAATGATAAATGTGCCAATTTAATTGATTTACAAACAACCCCTGACTCAGAAAATATTGTTTTCAAAACTTCTTCCAATGCAACAACTGAAGCCAACAATGACACAAATAAGGTTAATATTGTCACAGAATCTCTTATTTATAACCAAAGACATGAAAAATGATTATACTATTCATAATAAATCATCAACACATATCATGGGATCATACTATTCATAATAAATCATCAACACATATCATGGAAGCAATTTATCCATGTTTATCACCTATACTAGCCATCTCTCTCCCCCCAACCCTTCTAATGAAACAAAGAGAAAGCCTGGATCCCTCCCCAAGTTTTAGCTATGTAAAAAAATCAAAAACAGATGTGGTTGCCTGTTGATGCTGGAGATGTACCCTGTAGAAACCAGTAATACACTCATGCAAACTGAATGCTTATTACCTGACTGCATAGATCAATCTACCCCTACCTTCCATAGACTACACATACACTCAACAGCTGAGTTGGAAACATGATTAGCTACTGATCAATCACCAATATAAATTCATAATAATATTATCAGACCTTCCTGAAAACATTAAAAATTCATATCCACCCTGATTGACAACTAGAATTAATTACCCTAAAAAAACCTGATAAATGAAACTAAAAATTACTGCACTTAATGTTCAAGATATAAATTCATGACCAAACTTTTTCAATTAAAAAAGTGAATAAGCAACATACAATCTCATATGCTTTGATTACTTGAGATTAAAATATACAATGGATTCCAGATTAACCCTGCTGCTTACTTCAATAAACAGGGCTTCTGAGCCTGCTCCAGGGACACATCTTCACATCAGCTGAAACTGGTCTTGTTATCACTCCAAACTTCTCATTCTCATCATTCAAGATTATTTATATAGACCCAAATCTCTTGATCAGCACATTTCACAGCCATATTACAACATTAAATATTGTATTTGTATATATCTCTCCTGGTAATACTGTTATTTCAACTATTATACTGACAATTAACTCCTTGCCTGATTCTTCACCTTATCCAACTGTTTTAATGGAAGATTTTAATCTTGATTATCAAAAATTCATGTCAAAATGGCTTCACCTGATAAACTTTCCACTTCGGAGTGGGCAAGGATTTTTGCCTTCCAACTCTGTCACATTTCATAAGTGGCATGCATCATGTCACTCATCGATCTTTGTTTCTACTCACCAATTCTGCATCAATTAATTCAACTTGATCTTAATCCCCCACCTTTCTCTGACCTCTCTGGACAATCTCTCATGCTGAATCTTGATGAACTACACATCACAATGATTCATTTACATAAAACCATAAAACCATTTAAGTTCTTTTACCCTCACAAACCACAGAGTTATTATACTGCAGAAATTGGAATAAATAAAAGTTGATCCAGTCCAAAGGTACCTTGCCTTTATACATATATTACCATCCAATACCCAACATCCCACATACAATGCATCTCCACCCTTCTGACTTCTGGCATTGGCCGGTGAATTGCATATATGGATTGTATTAATGAATCCTGCACTTTATACTCATCAACTTACATGCACTTTCTCAGGCTTATCAAAAAACCACCAACCAACTTAAAGAATATTTTACCATTAAGAAAAGAAAAATTTGCTTTACTCATCAACATACATGGACCTGGGCATATATTCACTGGTCCCTGGGTCATCTATTCATACTAAAAGTTCCTATGGCATTCCAAGTTGATGGCAATATGTGTGCAAGCTATAAAATGATTAATCTTATATATCAATATTTCAAACAAGTTACAAATCTGCAATGCATTCACACCACCTGCAGACCTATTTTGGCCACCTGATACCAACATCCAAACCATACAATTTTCTGAAAAGCATGCCACTAAAATAATGTCACCCACATCCAAATGCAATCCCAGTTTTGTTTTTGTCCATGTTAGGCACTTTATTCCACTATATTTCTGTGACCTGGTAAATTATCTAACTTAAATGATATATGACATCAAAGATCTGTATCCAAAATCAATTGTACCATTTACCAACAACCAGGCTTAACTACTATTCTAACCAATTTTCATCCAATTTCCATGGACCCACTAGGAATTAAGATACTGGAAAAAGTTGTAAAGGATCATCTAGAGCCATATCTTCCTCCTTTAATTTCCAATATGCAGTTTCCAAAAAAGGCTCTTTTGAAATACAGGTTTCTTTGATGTTTAAAGCAGTCTTGAACTCAGTTCAAAATCGAAAAAATATGCTCGAATTGCAGTTCAGCTAAATATAGATTCTGTATTTGACTCTATGTCTATTCCCATTTTGATTGATGTGCTAGATAACACTACCATTCCAAGTACTCTGCTTTACTTAATTACCAACTTACTGCAATTCAGAGAGATATATATCACTCTTAATGAGAAAAGTTTCTCATCATTCACCCCAACCCAATCCATCTCCAAAGGCTCAGCTCTTAGTGCACTGTTCTTGATTTTCTACATATATTCCCTATTAAACCATATACAAGAGAAATTTACAGGCATCAAAATTATACATACTCACCAATGCATTCTATGCATAGAATACATGGATGATGTCACTGTCTTTTTGCATCTTATAAATCTCTTATTACATTGCAAAGCATTTGCAATCAATATACTGCCACATATAAATTAAGATGTAACATAAGTAAAACAGCAGCAAACCATGCACTGAAATATTCCAAAAAAAGACTAAGCCCCTTCTTAGGTTTTCCATTTTACATGGGATCACTTATGATGAAGAACATCTTACAAAACAAGCTTAAATAAAATTCCACATAGATTGCCAACTCCTTCATCAAAGCTTGCAAAAATTCAGGATTTAATATATTCATAATAACTAAGATTACATATTGTTTGCCCTGTTGTTAAATTTTCAAAATCATTTAATTCTGCCATCTTCTCTCTCCGCAATAAGCTACTATGAGGCAGGAAAACAGTTTTAATCTCAGCTAAGAGACTTAGTTGCCCACCCATTAATAATGGTTCACAGTACCCAAATGTTTTACATTCAAAGCCATAAATTCATTTGCATCAATTGTTTATAAGTTCCCAGCACTACAATCACTGTTATAAGTAATCTTTACTGATTGATCTCCCCCTATATCAGCTATATTTCTTACCACACATTACCAATCAATTCTATCAACATCCAACCAATCAATATTTCCCATGACTAATAAATACATATACTGTCAAACATATGCTATACAATATTCAGAGGTCACCAAAGGTTATCTTTTTCCCATGCTTGATATCAATAACCAGCAGCTACTCTGCTTCTTCAAAAGATGGTTCCTGGAACCTAAATTTTTTGATTTCCTAGTTTGTCTTAATCTACATGCATTGCCAACATCATATTTTCTCCAGTATTGCTATCTATATAAAAATATAAACACATTCTACACCTTATATAATGTGGCAGAAGAAACTCAGCAACATCTCTTTCAGCAGTGTCAAGCCCTCAAGCAAACCAGAACTTTCATGCTAAATACTTACAGATGACTAGTTACATTTATACAAGAACTAATTTAATCCTATCAGAAGATATACTCTCCCATAGAATGTGCAACAACTTTCACCCTGTGTGCATTTTGCTGCACTTGCTGCATTTTTACAATTGGCAAAAACACTAGAAGACATCCAATTACCTTCATCAATAAGCTCCAACAAATCAAGGCCTAGGACAACAAGACTGCATTTCTAGATATTTTTTCTGCCACCTGGTCATTGCTTAAACAACCATCCAATCTATAATAGGTTATAATCCAACAGTAATCTCAATGAATAGCATTCATTGGTACCATCCCTTTCATTAAAACTCACCTTCACTAACTGCCTTTAATTCTATTCCCCATTGGATTTTTAGAATTTTCTCCACAAATATCACTTGCGGCTGGCTGTCATCATGTGAAATTGTACTTTGAATTAACTTTGTTTGTTGTTCAGCATTAATGGCTTGATTTTGTGCTACATAAATTATAAGTTGCCACCCTAGTATACTGCAGGATTAACAGTTAAAACAACAACAATCAAGATTAACTTAGTGACTGTAAATAACTTTTAATATGATACCAGATTTGCACCTGTAGCCCTTGCAATCAATGTTATGTAATGCCATGTAACCTTAAGAATTAATAAAGATTATTGTCAAAACACAATAATAATAAGAAGAAGACAATGTTATGTAATGTCATGTAACCTTAAGAATTAATAAAGATTATTGTCAAAACACAATAATAATAAGAAGAAGAGGAAGAAGGAGGAGGAGGTAATCACAAAAATGTTATTTCAGATATATCTGGCTATAGTAGTATTTTTTATATTGGACTATTTCCATCATCTAATGTGAGTATTGAATGTCTTTAGAAAAATTTAACTTTATTTAAACATAAACTTGACTACAAATGTAATAGAATATTAAGACTATATGTTATGACAGCAGTATATATGTTGTTGATTTTATTAATTACAGAATTTTATAGAACTTTTTTTAGATTGGTTGTTAAAGGGTTATATAATAATGTAAACGTAGATTATATATCACTTTTCTGTAGTTACATATATTTTTTTTCATTGTACATAATTTATTTTTGAAAAAAAAATCGTCAACTGACTTCCTCTTTAATTAAAACTATTTCTTGAATCAACAGTCAATTATATCACAAGAAAGTGAAAATAATAATAATAAATTTGAAAAAAAAAAAAAAAAAAGAAAAGCATGTGGATAATGTTAACTTTGAAGGAAAGATGAAATAAAGGCTAAGTAAACCTTGGAATTTTTTCAGATCACAAACAGATTTTCGATTTTATTTTAAGTAGCGCTGTCCTACAACAAACCAAGTACAAATCAAGTATTGATTGGTAAATGAGTATCTAATTATTATTAGCTAGATAGTAACGATCCCAGTAAATGGTCAGAAGAATATTATTGGCTGATTATCAAAACAAACATCCTAATTTTAAAATAACACAATGTTCACATTTATTTTAAGTCCATGTTTTACTTTTATTTTTTAAAAATCTTTATTTATCTAACTAAAATTAATTTTATAAATTTCATTTTAAATAGTCGTTTTAAAAATATAGGAAACAGTATATAATTCAACATACGCCGAATATTTATTTAAACATATATAATTCTAATTTATATATATATAGCAAACAAAATCAGATAATTTAACAAGATTTAGCTAGCTATAAAAAAATAAAAAAAAATTCTTTCACAACCTTTCTATACATCATGAATTATTCTTGCGCTTCCTTACTAGTTTAGGGGCTTTCATCATAACCTTTTTGCCTCCTGGTCAGAGATTCAGGTTAATTCTTATATTTGCTATTCTCGGGAGAAAAAGACAGGTTGCATCATTCACATAACAGAAAACGTAAAACATTCTTTAGTGAGGAAGGTCTTTGTTCTCTTCTATCTTATTGGCTGGAAAAAAAAACTTTTTTCTTAGTGCTTCAGATTAAATTCTTTTTCATTAATATTCCTGTCAGATATGATTTAATTTTTTATAGATAAATAATTTATGGTTGATTCTGAATGTAATATGAACCTTTGTCGTATATATAAACAAAATATGTTCTACCAAAGTATGTTGACAATTATCAACTATTACGGTAATAAATCTTTGATACAAAACAATATTTATTTTGCTGAGCCAGAGTTTTGATACGGCATATTTTAAAAAAATATTTTAAAAAGATATGCTATATGGAGAGCTTAGCTCAGCAAAATAACAAATATTGTTTTGTATCAAAAATTTATTACCATAATTGTCGATAATTATCTACATACTCTGGTAGAATATATTTTACTACATATAATTTACGGTATATACATATAATACAGTTTATTTATATAATAAATCTATCATTTATTATATGTAAATTGAATTATCAAACTTTTTCTATCAAATAAAAGCACATATTTATGATCACTAAAGCATCCCTGTAGTAAGTAGTTCATTTATCTTTTATACATATAATTTTGGATTCTAACTCGGAACGGAGTTTTAAAAAATGCAGATAATTGAAAAGTTCCAAAGTAAAATTGTTGGTTCTTAGCTAACATTTCTAACTATTATCTAACTGTAGTTTTGGAGCAGTTTAAAAATTAATGAATCATGTTCTCTTGCTCTTAAAATAGTACCCATCGTTAATAAATCTCATTTATTTGTATCTTCGTTTTGTTATAGTCATGTTTTATTGTATCAATTCATTTTCAATCATAATTTACCTACTTCACAACAACTCTCCAAGATATAATGCTTTCACATTAAATAGAATTTATAAAACATTTATTTTTCTTACCATCACTAATTTAAACTGATTAGATCTAGGATCTGAACCTATCCTAGCACCTCTCTGAGGAGTGCCAAAGCTGAAAACATGGTCAGAGGTTGGGGGGATCCTGACAGAGATATTTTAAATGCTGGCTCTGGCTAAGCATTTATCACAAAGCTTGTTGAGGAATTGGCAATCCTCATTGATTATATCTTACAAGCTTAAGAGAATTGGGTCATGTGATTTATGACTCTTATTTTGACTAATTAATAGAGTTTAATACTTCTTCATGAGAACTACCAAAACATAATGATAAACAGTCATACTTGTATCACTTATATGAGTAATGCTGAGAAATGTTTAAAGTTGCAAATGTTCATCCAATTTGTTTTTTTGTTTGTTTGTTTTTTGTTTATTTTTTTATAGCCATGTAAATATTGATAGATGTTGAGCCATGAATGCAGCAACTCTGGCAAAACTACCAGAATCCATTTATTATGGATCCTTCTGGATTTGCAAATGAAAGTATCAACATGAGATTTTCTAAACTATCTGCAAACTTCATATTTTTTCAGAGATAAATAATAATCATAACCATTAAAAATCACTTCTGAATATTTATGTATAAAGAATCACATGATTATTAGGGGGGAAAGTGCAACTTACATTGATCTTAAAAAATAAGATAGAATCTTTTGCACTTAACAATTTGCTATAAAAATAATGCAAATGAAACCAAGATATTTACATACTCAAAAACCTGATAGAGAATAATAATTTTCTTAATACATTTACAAAATCTAAAAGTCAACTATGTATTGGTTTTGTAGTATGTGATGTTAGAAAATAGAAAACCTTGGTTAACTTAAGAGCCAAGTTGCATTGCCAAATTTATAAATGAGTAACAATGCAAATTATTATTGTGCTTTTTGTGAAACCAGTTTTCTGTGAATAAATAAAATTAATTGCATTCTGGGTGCTATGATATGGAATAAAATCAATTGATTGTATATTTAAACACCTGGAATTATTATATTCCCAGATTTGGTGAATTTAGTAGACAGAATATGATAAATCACAAAGTCTTAATTAACATATAAAAAGTATGTGTTGATAACAGTAAGTCTGTGTTGATAACAAAGAATTCTAAACTATCTTTTATCAATATACATGATTTTTTTTTCATATGTCAAATATGTTGACCAGGGAGTGAACCCAGGCCATCTGCTTGGAAGGCAGCTATGCTAACCACTAGGCCACCAATGCTTGATTTAACCCCTAAAGTACTCTGTTTATATACATACGAAATATGTTATATATAGAGCTCACAAATAAGCTCTTAACAAGCTTTGTAGAATATCCCCAACCCCAGACCAGTTTCTGCTACTGGCTTCCTCAGTGAGGTGCTAGGAAATTCAAGCCTTAGATTAAAAATACCAGGACAAGCCCAGCACATTATCTAATGGATAACTGTTAAGCAGAAAACCTGAAAGTTTCAGACATTCATATGTCTTCTAATCCAGTTATATCTAACTTAAATAACCATATGGGACTGAACCAAGTTCAGATACACTATATATTAATAGCTTTGGCAATATAAAATTGCCAAAATATTAATAGCAAAAAAATAAAATTACAAAGAAATAAAGTCATATGTCACATGACATAATTTAACAAGCTTGTATTACAAATGTTATATATAGAACTTGCAAATAAGCTCTTAACAAGCTTTGCAAAATATCCCCAACCCCAGACCAGTTTCTGCTACTGGCATCCACAGTGAGTTGCTGAGATATTCAAGCATTAGATTAAAAATACCAGGACAAGCCAGTACTTTATCTAATGAATAACTAACTATTATGTAGAAAATCTGAAATTTTCAGACATTTATATGTCTTCCAATCCAGCTATCTAACTTAAATAGCTATATGAGACTGAACCAAGTTCAGATTCACCATAAAGCTTGTTAAGGCTTGATTTCTTTGAAATTTTATTTTTTGCTATTAAGGCTTTGGCAATTTTGGTTCAGTGCCATATGGCTATTCAAGTTAGATAGTTGGATTAAAAGACATATGAATATCTGAAAATTTCGGATTTTCTACTTAATACTTATCCATTAGATAAAGTACTGTGCTTGTCCAGATATTTTTAATCTAATGCTTGAATATCTTAGCACCTCACTGAGGAAGCCAGTAGCAGAAACTAGTCTGGGATTGGGGATATTCTGCAAAGCTTGTTAAGAGCTTATTTGTGAGCTCTGTATATAATATTTATAAAATTAGGACATGTGACATATGACTTGATTTCTTTGTAATATAAAATATATGTATATAAATGAAAGCATCAACACTTACACAATATCAGTAACAATTTCAGTCTACAGTCAAGGCAACCTCCTTATAACAATAAAGGTGGATATCCACCATTATCTATAGTTCTATTTTATATAGATACCTCAGATTGCAACTTGATAAAAGAGAATGAGATTAATTCAAAGAAATTAAATAAACCTTGTTAAACAAGCAAGGGCAAATATAACCTGTTCTGAAAGCAGACTAACAAGTAGACATTTATGACTTTCAAATTTCACTGAAGTTAAGCTAATAATGCTCCAAGTTAAGTAGGTTTATAAATATAAACATGTTAGAGCAGCCAAAACTTAATGTCAATTTCAATAATTATCAACAATCTCAATATATATATGGGGGGGGTATATGTGAGTGTATAAGGGAATGAGTATTAGACAATGTGTTATTTTAACTTCACTGATTACTTATTTTCTTATTTAATTAGATATTTAATGAAGACATGATATTATCTGCATTTTATACTCTTCATTTATTGGCTATTTAAAAAATGCTTAGCAAATATCAATCTGTACTACAAACTATGTAGCAGCAGTCGTTTTTTCAGTTTGTGGGGTTTTCATTAATTCATTATTTTATTTATTGATTATATTTCTTTATGTTAAATATGTTGAAAGTATAGGCATTTTTAATATAATTTTTGCTTTTGCAAATTTGTTATGATAAAAAATTTTCTAAGTATAATTTAAGAGTATTTATATTTTTTTTAGTAAACAGTGAAATGAAATTTATCAGCTTGAAGTGGGCCATAAGTTAAACAAAAATGAATAACCTATTAGCTAAATAGTGAAAAGATATTACTATATTTGTGAAAAATTGTTTGCATTCCTGAAATAGCTGAATTACAACCATGTTAAAAGATAATTTTAAATAAAGTATTGAATTTATGATAGAAAATATAAGCTGTAATGTATATTAAGTACACTTGGAAGGAGTTATAGAGAAGCTGAGCAGAGTAAAAATATGATGATTTAGCACTTTTGAGGTCTTGTTGTGTCTCACATTCATAGCAGAATCAGAATAAAAAAAATGGTGGAATACATATAAATGGATGATATTCAATTTTATGGAAATTATAATTTAAAAAAATTCATATTTTAGAGAGGGGAAATATGATTCTTTGTAGTTTATAGCATTGGTGTTGTCAGCTATATATCATGCTTTCCTAATTTTACATTTTGCACCATTTCTTTCTATATATGCTGTTGTAGGATCAATTATATGTCATGTTGCTTTCTGGTATTCAGAAAGACAGAGCTACATTTTGATTTGTCAGGTGCTCTTATAAGAATTGATAATGTAAAATGCAAGTAGATAAGGATGCCCATGATTTTTCATAATATGTTGCTTTGCATCCAGTTTGGGGGCATTTAATCTTATATACAATGTTTGAGGTCAGTTCAGATTCAAGTCTATCCTTGAAATTATTAATTAGACTATTGGTTGATGTGGTGGCAGGGGTCTGTAAACATAGCTGAAATGTTGGGGGAAAAAATTTATTAAATGTTTTTTTATTAGTGTGAAAATATGTGGTAGAAGCTAAGTCTATTGTTGTAGGAAGGGTGTGTGTTTAGTTTGTGATAGAATTGTCTGACTTTTATTGTTAAGTGATTGTATTTAAACCCAATGGAGGTTAATTCTTTTAAATATTGCTTTATATTTGCTTTGCAAGATAAGTCATGTTTGCATAAGAGATGATTGCAATATAGGAGAGAGGATAGACTTGTGAATTTATGAGAAATGAGGGGAAGTTTATCTATAGTTTATCAATCTGTGAACTTCAAGAGGTTTGATGTGCATTGAGTATCCTAGATGATGTGTGGTTTTATAGGAGGATGTCTAAGTACTTTGAAGTGACTCTTCCCATTTGATGATTAGGCAAAAGGCTGAGTGCAACTGGAAGCTTTGTTTGATATTGTGTATTGAGAACTCTGGTCCAGCTATAAAAACATCAGCAACATAGTGCATGTATATGAAGTGAGTTGTATGTAATAAGTGTGTTGGAAGAATTGCATTTTCAAAATGATTTAGGTATAGGTTGCATAAAATGCCACTGATTCTTAGACCCATGGGTCATCCATCAGTCATGAGATCATGTTGGTCATCAAATGTATCTATAATATTGTTATCAAGACATGTGAGAAACTCAAAAATGAATTCAGTCTGTATTGGTAAAACATTTTTATAATAGTTATAGTATTGCATCAGAAAGCTTAAAGTTTGTAAGAAAAGTATGATATTTCATTGTTCACTTTATTTAAAAAATACTTTAAAAAATATATTACAGTATAGTGAAAGTATTATGCAAATGTGTTTTCTCAATTTATTATTAATAAGCACCTTATCATTTTTTATTATTGTTTATATTATTATCTTTATATATATATGTCAACAGATGGCATTCTACCAAAAACTCCGTCAACGCCATCTGTTGACATAAATACAAGCGTTAACAAGTTTTTAACTTGATTTTGTTTTTCATATATATATAAAAAACCCAATAATTGTTCTATTTTATGGGTACATCTGTATATGATTTTGATTGTGATGATACCTATATTTTGGCTTGATTACACAAGTCATTAACTGAGTAATGAATAGAATATTATAAAGATGGTTATAACTCTATAATTGTGCTTTACCCACATGCAATGAAGCAATATAATTAATAATTTTAATTAGCAGTCTGAGCGCTTTCAGAAAATCTAAGTTCCCATGATAGTGATTCTGTAAACATTGGTTTATAAGATTATTAAAGTTCTATCAATACAGTAACTGATACATAAAATTAAATAAATGTCTGAAAAATAATGTAAGTTTTAAAAAAAAAATTCAAATAGGAGGATGTTGGCATCATGTTTATTGATACAATTTGATATATACATATAGAAGAAACTTGTCTTCAGATTTTTAAGCACTCTACAGCTATCTACTCCATCTTATACAACTGGCACATATGACTACAAATATGTAAAAAAGATAAATGTTTTCCAGTATAGTACTTTGTGTTGAACAACCAGCACTCATCAATTGGTCCAGATCACCATCTCTCACACATATATACAATTAGTGTTCAGTTTATATTCACATAGCAAATCTTCAAACTTTGAAGATTTGCTATCTTAAAATAAACAAGTACACATTGTATATATGAGTCAGAAATATTGCTCTGGATCAACTGATATGGAAGCCTGAAGAGTTAAAGGGTGGAGAAGATTGAAGCTTATCCATTAAAGTTTGAAAATTTGCTATCTTAATATAACCTGAACACTGATTGTATATATGTTTAAGAAATTCTGATCTGGACCAACTAATGAGTGCTGGTTCAGCATGAAATACATATATTTAAGAT